>JAODFX010012421.1:0-11133 GCA_027580035.1 Dorylogaster longipes | reverse complement strand
ATATATTGGTGAATAGACGCGACTAGACACCTGATCCGAAAAGATCGAAGAATCTCAATTTACCAGGGAGAAATAATAGATCCAAAAATTTGATCTGACAACGTAACACAATTTGCGTTTATACATTAACTAAGAACGTTATTCACGTCGTTCTTTCTGTACAGGGTAGTTGTTGAGTGCTGCTTTCAATGACAGATGATAATTTATCCTAATAGATATTGATACACCCTTTGGCATGCTTTTTTAATCAATACAATCAGTAAAGCCCTGGCCGAGTAATTTAGAAATACTTTTACATTGATTTATCTATACCGCTGGCGTCACAAAAGTTTTTCTTTAACTATTGCAAATTTAGACCGAGTTAGTGCTTCTTGGGCTCAGAAGAGAAAAAAAAAACAGTCTAGCTTACAATTCTTTCCATTGACATACACTAGCTGTGTGAATATTTCAAAGAAACTCTGCATTTCTATCTTTCGAACTCTCAAAGCTACTGATGGCTTCAATACAGCAATGAAGATCTGTTCAAACCCTGTTTAGCCATTTTCTGCATGAAGTCAATCTTAGTAAACATCTAAGTTAAATTTACAATAAATTGGTTCAAACCCAATTTTCAACTCAAAATTCTTGAAATTTTGTTCTGCTCTAGCTACAATCTTTTGCAAGATAAATAATCTGAACATGAATGATTTGAGTCAACTAAAACCAAGTATCCAAGATAACTGTAATCATCGAAACGGTCTCGTTCTCAAGCATCGCCATCCCGCAATCAACATCATCGTCCAGAGGCGCAAGAAATCATCATGATCATCACCTGTCCTCCATGGCACGCTTCCAATACATGAGCGCGCCGATCATATCGCGCTTCTTGTCCACGTACGTGGCGCCGAGCAGCTCCAGGGCGTCGATGCGTTCGCGACGCGAGACGAGGTGCGGCAGCTTGATCAAGTACTCGACGATGTGATTGTGGCCGGTGACGGCGGCCGCGAGCAGCGGCGTCATGCCTGCAATGCAAAAATCCGAGTCTCACACAGTCAGCCTGCCTTGCGGCTCGCCGGCGTACCGTACGAATCCACGTCCATCGTGCCGCCGTGCTCGATGAGTAGCTTGAGCACCTCGAGGCTACCGGACTCGGCGCAGTCGTGCAGCGCCGTATTGCCCTTGACGCTCTTCCGGTTGACACTCGCCTTCAGCTTGAGGAGGTACTTGGCGATCCGAAAGTGGCCCTTGTAGCAGGCGATCATCAGGCACGTGTGGCCGTGCCGGTTCGCCACTTCAATATCTGCAGCAGGAAGCGGACGAGGATGAGTAGAACGTAGAGAAGCGTTTTGGACAGGCGTGTACCTGCACCGTGCGCGATGAGAAACTTGACGATGTCAATGTGCCCGTCGAAGCAGGCGGCGCGCAGTGGGGTCGAGTTCGTGCGCGTCGTGCAGTTCACCTTCGCACCGTTGTAGATGAGCAGCTGGACGATTTCGAGATAGCCGGCGGCGGCGGCACACCAAAGAGGTGGCGCGCCTTCGATGGTCTCCCCATCGAACATCACTGCATCAAAGCAAAAGGTATGAAGACGGTAAGCAGGTGGAGTAGAAGTATTTTACTACTCCCACTTACCAGAGCCGGGTTGTTCGATGTCGGCATTGCAGTTCTCAATCAGGTACTCAGCCACCTCATAGTGTCCGTTCCTGCAGGCGATCACGAGCGGCGTGGCGCCCGACGTCTTCGCCGCCACCAGTTGGCTCACCTCGTCCTTGCCCTTGTTGCAGTGCAGATAGATCTGGAAGCGGAGCACGCCAATGAGACCGAGGATCACCACAGCGCCGATGAGGAGCATTTGACAACGACTGCGGCGATTTTTGACCGCTCCGATCTCAAGATTGAGCCGTTGTGTGTGCGCCACGGCGGCACGCACGCTGTTTGTAGCCTTGAAATCCGTTGTACGGGCGCGAGTGCGCCGCGAAAGTGGGACGCCGCAAGTTTGTTATTTACGACGCTGTGCTAGAGATCCCAAAAAGCCGCAGCTCATTAGCATGAGCGTCGACCACGTCGGAGAGTTGCTTGCTGCGTGTGGAAGTGGAAGCATCCGCCGGCGAGCGGACGAAAAACCCGTCTAAATCGCACCAATCTCCGTTAGACGTGTAAAGTGCGATGTCATTCGCCATACAATCGCAAGCAATGTGCGAACGTCCTACCGACACTTAGGAACTCGTAATTCCTATGATTGACGCGCATTAAAAGCTCGTAGCGGCGCTACACGGTAATTGTTCCGATTGCGCTATAAATTCAGCAATGAAAACGCCAAGATACTCGGCATAAAATGCATGCGCTCAAAGTACAGGCCACTATACAAAGCCACTCGCAATGGAACAATGATACACAACGAGAAGAGCAACAAATGCAGCGCATTCTTCTCCAATGCAACACACAGTTTCGTGCTGTAAGCGTCTTGAAAGAAATTTATGCGCACGTGAATGACTAGACAATATGCAAATGCACCGTAATGAGAGTCAATTAGCGATTCTTTCGATTGCAGCGATTATGGAATAGCGACTTTATTCCAACCGGGAAGGCGTTGTCAACAGCAATTCGTGCGTATGCGGTTGGGAGAAGAAATTCTGTATGAAACATGTCGAAAGTATTGCTGACCCTCAATCGAAAATGGCGCTTGCATAGCAAACAATTGCAGTCAACAAGCAGGTGCATCTTGCGCTGACAAAGAAATACCACAAGCAGCAACCAGTGCCGGTTACCGACCATTGTCCGATCGAAACTTGTTCGGAACATCGTCCGTCTTGCGATCACGACAGCGGAAACGCTGATGCCGATCATCATCGCCTGCGAGCGTAAGCAATAACCTTGACATTCAAACTTTCGTTTTTGTTCGCGCATCGATGACAATTATTTTGACGTGAACTTCGTCTTTGCAAGAACAGCCTTTGTGTTTCCAACTTGTGTCTGAATGCCTGCACCTGAAAATTATCTAGTTGATACAACGTGTCGAGTATAACATCAAATCAAACGTGTTTGCTAGCCTTCTAGCCAGTATTTAAACGTGATTGCTACTTTGCACGATGATAATTTTGTTCGTCATTTCTGTTCAATTCGCTGGCGTTCCTTAGACCGTGCGAAATTGGACGGAATTCACAAGCATGCGAAATTCACATTGATGGAAAAATCGTTTTTTCTTATCCGCTATCGGTTTACTATCAATGCACGTGCATTGTTCGTTTTGTTTGCTATCTACACAGATAGTCGTACACAAAAGTGTCGGTAGGTAGGTATTAGTACTAATACCTCATTCAACGGTATAAGCTTTTCGGTCGATTGGAGGCCATTTTCTACGTAAGCAGTGCAAAATGCGCCCGTTCAACATTTCCTGTTGACGACGATTCACGCGCACACTTTGGCCGACATTTCGTAGATCCCAAGATATATTTACTTTCAGGCAGCAATCTTTCTTATGGACTCGTCCACGAATCCGTTGCAATGCGCCCAATGACCCGATTTCACTGGAACTTGAGATTCGGAAAACTTGCACAATGGAAATTTCGATCTTCAATTCGACTCCGACATCCACGCAACTCGGTTCATGTTATTGCGAAGTTCCAATAAGAGAGAGTAATGAACGAAATTTGTTAATGGGGTATTAAATCAAACAAAAAGTAACCTAATTTAACTGAAACTATCGGACTTGTAATGTCTTTTCAATGAACTAGCTCTATGGTAATTAACGTTCTCTAACCGGGTAATAGGACTTTCATATGGAGCGTCGTAAAACGTAAACAACGACGGGTGGCGAATTCGTCCCTGGCCCGGGCGACAATTGATCCCTCGACCTTTTTTGTCTAGCAAGTAAAAGTAGACTACTTTGACAGCGAGCGACAATTCGTCTCCGCTGTGTGCATTTGGTACTCGCAGCGAATGTGTGGCGAATTAATTCGCGAGTTGGGCAAGCAGTGAGTCTTATTCGCCGCTGCCGACTTGCGAAACTCGCGACGAAATCGTAAACCTTCAGAACGGGTTCAACGTATTCGCCGCTCGCCGTTTTTGCATACTCCATTCGCGCACCGCGCACAATTAAGCGAACGTAAATAACCGCGTCGCGCATTTCGCGATCCGATCAACTGCTCCGCGCAAGCGCAACATAAGCAGTCCTCCTTTCCACTTTTTAGTTATCTTAACTGTTCCGTAAGTTAACTATTCAGCTAACATATCTTAAATATACCAAAAATTTCGTGGACCTCGAAGCCGGGTGCAGAACTTGAGCGATAAGTTAAAGTGTAGCTAACATGTTTTCGAAAAGAACACGGTTAACTTGGAGGTACTCGTTGCTGCTTAAAAAGATGAAACGAGAGCGCCATGTGCACGCGCACACATCTCACTTCTCATCTAACCATGCGCTCGCTTCTCGGAGAGACTTTCATCGCGTCGAAATTAAAATTTATGGGATAATAAAGCACGCGGCGAGTGCGCACGCGTCAGGTATTGGAAACGCAGCGCGAGGAAAGTAAATTGCGAAGTTTCGTTTAGAAGACGAGAGCAAAAAGAAGCAGCGCAAACGTTCGCAACAAACGCCAGTTGCTCGACGTGCTGCAAATCAATCATTCATCAATTATCCTTGATTTTCTCTTTGCGCACATTTTTTGTTCGGCCTGAATGAAAGCAACGCTCTGAAACCGATCTACAAATAAACACAATCGCTTCTTCGTGACCACAAATGCATTTCGGCTCTGATAACAGGCATTCAAATAACAAACTGCAACACGTGTAGAATCAACATGTGGTATCGCTTGTTGTTGTTATTCGCGTTTTTGTGAACATCTCGGCGCATTTGCATGATTGCACTGCGATCCACAAACATCGAATGATAAGTGATGCACGTGCTTATCGCCGATCGCATCCGTCTCCGAACGCGCAATTACAGTTTGAGAACTACTCGACACGTGTGTACATGAAATAAATACGACGGCAAAACTGCAACAACAGATGGTAGAACGTAGAACAATGACACCTAATCGGCGAAATGTTCGAGCGAATTAGAAACTTCGATGCGGATTATGTTCGGGAACAGCAGTCATTAAGACGAAAGGAAACGGACATAAAGTGAGTGCATACGGAAATGCGGCGATGCGAGAAAGGTGGAGAAAGAAAGTGAAAAGAGGCGCGCAGTGCACATGACGGAAACGCACGTCATTTGCAAATTTCCAGCGATCAGATAGCGCGTGCAACAAACAATGCAATTGCGCTGCCATTAAGATGGCTGCGGTCGTGCGATCATTGCAGCATCGATCGTGCACAGCCGAAACCAAAGTGGAAAGTGCAAACGGCTTTATTCGCTCTCGCAACGAACAGGCTGCCAACGCACCAAGTCACAAACAGCTTCGGGAAGTGTTCGCTGCTGGAGCGAGTTTTACAAGCGCTGCAAATGCGTGTAACGGGCAATGAACTTTGCGCAACAAAGCGACAAATTCCCTGTACACTCCGATTGCTGCAATCCTCAATTAATTGGACTTTATGCCCACCCATTAGACGTTACGCAGGCGCTGCTCGCTAACGAATTCGTCGTTCGGTTGATTGCTCTGCGGAAGAGAAGCAACTCTTCTCGGGCAATTTTATTTCGGTATGGAGAAGAAAGGTTTGAAACGCACGGAGGAACAAAGGAAGCGACACTTTGCGCACGCGGTGCTACGCTTTGGTGAGTCATGATTGTGCGGTCATGACTTTGCTGACTGCCAGCCAGCAGCCGGCAGCAAATAGCTCGCTGGTTGAGGACGCACGTACAATTGCGACCTGCACCTCGCGAGACGTAAATAGACATCGCCAATAAGTAAGTCGCCTACCGAGTCATTCTACCAAAGCAACTGAAATAATGTTGCCCACAGTTGAGAGCAGGAACCATTGCGTTATTTAAGCAATCCAAGTATAAAACTGGTTCCAATCTGGAAATATTCAATGATATGATGAAATCTACAATTGAAATAAATCGAAATGTCGCTTGCTAGTTGTAATCAACTTCGGGGCTGATATCCCGTTAGCGGGTGTTGTTTGCTCATATCACGCCGTCGAAGCGTTGACCGCGACGTTGAAGAAAGCACCGTACAGTTTTCCCAGCGTGCTGAAAATATCCGAGATTTGTGCAGGCTCTTGCTCGGCGAACAATCACAAGCAATTCAACGGTCCGCAATGTATGTAAACCGCCATCACCTGATACGTATAGGAGACTATCACATATCCAGACAGAACACAAAGAAACACTTCTTGCATTCTTCGGTCAGTTTGGTCACTACGGAGTCGCAGCACGCTCGACCACCGCTTGGTAATCGCAACGAATCGAACGTGCAATCCTCAATGTAATACGCCCGTTTGCCGAAGCCAATTCGCTTTGGAAACCTTGATAGATTACAATACAACTGGAGGATATTTTTAAATTGAAGTAGATGTGGAAAACAACTCTGCGAAACGGGGCGGCGAGTTTCACTCGCCTTTTTGTCATCTGAACACAAAAGAGTAAAGCGGAAGCAGGTGAGGACAAACGAACGCAACAATGCGTTGCATTGTTTCAACGCAAAACAGAGCAATATAGTATGTCAGTGAACTAGATACAAGATGCGCACCGGCTCCAAACGATATCTACATAACAGAACGCCGTTAGCGCAGACGCAGCATAGCTGCCGATTGGTTGTCGACAATACTGTCTTTTTTTCAACTTTTAAGTTATCTTAATTAATTTAAATAACGTATTTAAAGAAAGGAAGCTTTTTTGCGGAATTAATCGCAGACAGGATATGTGGGTAACGTTTTTGTGTTTTTGCGAATGAAAACTGGAGTTGCAAATAACAAAAACTGAATAAAAATTTAAAAATGCAGTGTCTATTACAAATCTGGAATACACATAGGTTAGATATCTGTTCAATTTCAACTCATAGTAGCTGTTCTTCTTTCAACTTTTAAGTTATCTTTATTGATTCGTAGTTTAGTTGCACTTAATTACTCCAAAGGTTTTGAATCATAGCTACACGGAGTTGAAAGAAAAACAACTATTAGCAGTCCACTTTTCAAATTTTTGGGGAGCTCCGAGTAGAGATGCACACGGTAACGGTAAATGCGGGAAAACCGCGGTTAACCTCGGTAATACCTCGGTAACGGTGTTTTTCTTCACGGCAAAACCCTGGTAAAATTCCTACGGTCGTTTTGCTGGCTTTCGGCAAATTTTTACTAAATTTTCTAAATTTCTAATAGGAATCTAGTGCAATCTTAATTCAAAACATTCTGCAATTTACTTGATATTACATAATTAGCTTTAGCTTACATTCACACACGATGCCTGTAGTTATTTCGATTTTTATAATTAATTACATGGAAATATTCAGGGAAGGACGGGAACGTAGATGGGGATGAAATGGGGATCGTAGCAGTGCTATAGCGATGGGGATGGGATGGGTCAAAACTTTGAAGATAGGGTAGGAATAGGGAAAAATTTACGGTAATGGCGTGGGGATGGGAACAGATTTTGTTCCCTTGTCTATTTCTAGCTTCGAGTAGCTCCAGGTAGTTCCGCGTTGATCCGGATAAGTTTACCTTATATCTTTGTCAGCAAACTGTTAACTACACTCAGGGCCGCTGATAAGGGGGGTAAGACGGGGACATTTCCCAGGGCCCATGGTTATCAAGGGGGCCCCCAAGCAAAGCATCAAAATGCGGCGATTTGAGGCCTCCTCCTCGGAGATCTAATTACGAGGGCCATCCAGAAAGTAGATTACGTTTGGAATAAAAAATAAACAAAGTACAAGAAACAAATTTTATTTTATAGAGATGAAAGCCACACTCAAATACTACTTTTTGACATAGTCACCATTCAAATTAAGGCATTTATCGTAGCGATGTACGAGCTTGGAAATTCTTTCGTCGGAAAGACGCCTGCGCCTTCAACCACTTCGTTACCTCTTCTTGCAGCTGTGCGTCGTCAT
This sequence comes from Dorylogaster longipes, assembly GCA_027580035.1. NCBI lineage: Eukaryota > Metazoa > Arthropoda > Insecta > Coleoptera > Staphylinidae > Dorylogaster > Dorylogaster longipes. Next base: position 3,169 of record JAODFX010012421.1, on the reverse strand, counting down.
CAAAACGCTGCATAGCCAGTCACTTCTTCATTGCTGGGAATAGATGGAAGTCGCTCGGTGCTAGGTCGGGACTGTACGGCGGATGAGGAAACAACTCCCACTTAAAAGATTCAAGAGCTTCACGAGTGAAATTTGCCGTGTGGGGCCGGGCGTTGTCGTAAATCAACAAGATCTTAGAGCTCAACATTCCTCTGCGCTTGTTTTGAATGGCTCTTCTGAGTTTTTGGAAAGTTTGGCAATACCTTTGAGAGTTTATTGTAGTGTCTCTTTCCAGGAAGTCCACCAAAATCACACCTTTTCTGTCCCAAAAAACATCGCCATCATTGCCGACATTGTTTGCATGCATTTCTTGGGTCTTTGGGGAGAACTTGTGTGCCCCCACTGCATTGATTGCAATTTCGTTTCACAGTTCAGGTGTTTCACCCATGTTTCGTCACCAGTAACGATGCGATCGAGTAAAGAGTCACCATCCTTATGGTAAACGTCCAGAAAGTACTGCACGCACCTCGCAGCTCGCGGGATTTTCAATTAACGCAGACATTTCAAACCGTCACAGAATCTGAACGGAGTACAGCACGAACCTCTCACTAGCACGGCTAGATGCCGACAGAGCTGCACAACGCTCTGACCCCAAGATGGCCGCGCTAGCCCCGCCCCTAGCGGAAACAGACGAAAACGTAATCTCTTTTCTGGATGGCCCTCGTATTTCCCCGGGGCCTAAAATGTCTATTAGCTGCCCTGCATACCATCTACATATGTATACCATGCCTATATCTCTGGGTTCAGGTCGTTCCGGTTTAATGCGCTTACTCTCTACTTACTTACTTACTTACTCTCTACGTGCCTGGACCGTGACTGGTGCAGTAGTTTGGTGAGAAAAGGGCAACAATCATCCCAGTCTCATTATTTTCAGCATTTGCATAACAACTACGCGTTGTCTATTTTATACTCGCTGTAACATTATCAATTACACATCTTCAGTGTGAAATCACAGACCCAATTTGTTTTTCTACAGGTATATTTTCCTCATGTCATATGGTGAACATCATATTCAAATCCCAATTATTGCATTGGGTATAAAAATTTATAAATTACAATTAATTTTAATGACTAATTTCTTGAAAATTTTCACAATTTTAAGTATTTAAAATTATTATCAATATCAAAATCAGTTGGCTTGTCTGTAGCTGTACCTTTTCTAATGATTTTTGAACATGTTCTTCCAGATACAAAATAGAGATTGTCCTTTATTGAATTGATCTCACAAACTAGCATATTAGTGTCAGTTTAATTAATGCATCATTCAAGGAATTTTCCTGGCCCTTAAATTCTGAAATAAAAAATAAATGCATAAAATTTTACAAAGTATATTATCAAACAATCACACATATTTTAAAAGACAAAAATACAAATGCTATATTGAATTATTATTGCCCATAATTACAGGTGCAAAACAAATAGCATAATAATTGCATCCTCTTTCAATATGAGTACAAACTTGAATTATTCTATATCTTCAACATTAATTGTACCATGAAACTGCATGCTAGTCTAGATGATTCCTCTTTAACACTGCATACTACATTGATTGAAGATAGTCATCTTAAGGACCCCATATTCCATTTGAATCCATTGAATTACAAGAAAACTGATTCTTTGGCATGAGGCATAGCTTGACTTGCCTCTGGAATTGCTAAAATATTTATATTTATATATTTGTTCTTCATTCAAGCACATTGTTATACCTTAGTTAAACACCAGGAATAGTTTAGACTAGAAGCACAATAATTCTTGCGCCATTGAAATATTTCATCTGCTGGCATGCAGGCTTGCAATGATGGTAATAATCGTAATGATCATTATGTTCTTAACTGCTTGATTGACTGCAAATCCTCTGTACAGATACCCTACAAGACCATTGTCAGCACAATGGCAAGTCATTTTGGATAATGTAAAATCGCAAGACACAATTTCGCTCTTAAATATGATTGTAAACTAAATTGGAGGGAATACACTACGTTGCGACGATCCAAAGCAATGTTGTACATTTTGCCTACCTACTAGCAGCTTTTAATATTCATTCTCTGCGGCTAGCATCGGTTTCCGAATGCCAACGAGTGCTGGTGTATGAGCCGTTCTGCGCCGTTCTTCTGGGGGTGAAACAAGCATTGAGAAACGGGCAAATGGAAAAATGACAGGCCAGAAGTTCCCACCTCGACATTCAGAGCGCCACCGTCGCAGATTTATGTGAGGTATGGTGTGACCACCACAGTCAACGGCCACCCGAAGCTTGCGTTCTTCCCATCACGTTCTGGAATCTCGAGGACATCTTGAGCACGTGATTCTGCACTGGAGTGAGTGAGTGCAGATCACTTTTCTGCTAGATTGAGATCATGACTACTGTAAGCCTGTTGATGATTTCTCAAAGGAAAGCAATGGAATATCTTCCACAAACACTGTTGATAGGAATCCTATCAATGATGCAGAACCAGGATGCTCATTTTGGCCATCTCCTCCACATGATTTTCGGGAAAATTTACTATTCCGGTAACCTCACCGATTTTTTTTCAAATCACGTTATTCTTGTAGATTTCGTCGTGCTGTATGCAGAAATGTTGAAATTTCTTGTCGGATGAAAGAGCTGACGAAGTTATACCACTTATGCTATATTCTTTGGTTGCAGTTTGTGTGTTTTACTTTCTGTGTCAGCGTCAACTGAAGTTTTTCGAGACTCATGATGAACATCTCAACAACTCCTGCAGGCAAGAATGAATTCTGAAGAATCAATTTCATCTTCACCACGTTTCACAAAAAGGAAGGCAATTAAAACAAAATGAACAATCAGGTATGAGTGAATCTATGCTTTAATGTATAATATATGTAATTGTAGTGCCCTCTACTTCTGGTTACCCATGGTTATCTGTCAGTTGGCAGACACAGTTGCTGCTTGCATCCCTGATGCATCATAATTGGTATCAAATTACCACCAGAAATTTGAGTACAGGAAGGAACTTTTCATTATAGCAGGTAATACAAATAGTAATATCATATTACTTACAATATCACTATTAGAATCTCTCTTAGTGGTTTATTTTAATGTTTTTTGTGCCATTAACAGTTGCGACAATGGCAAACTTAAATATTTTACACTACAAAGTTAATCTCATCA
>JAODFX010012310.1:0-11134 GCA_027580035.1 Dorylogaster longipes | reverse complement strand
GATACTTCCGTCTCAAAGACGGTAACGAAAAAGTCGAAGCCGACATGGTCGATGGGATAGTGATTTCTTCGAGAGTAGTTTTGCAGTACGCCGGTGAGGAACGACTGTGTGAAGTAGAATCCAGAGAGCCAGAACACCTCTGGCGGTCCGTTGTCGATCCAGGTCTGTAGGAACTGCAATCGGGCCAGTAGATCAGTGATGTAGGAACCCAGCGGTTTCAAACTGGGATAGCTCTTCTCCGCCCAGCTGGATGGAATCCTGCCGACAACCAACGAAAAGAACAGCTCGTCTAGCACGGCGGACATTACCACCAGGCCCTTGATTGCTTTGATGACATCCACCAACGATTGGCGTATAACATTCGTCAGTCGATTGAAGCGAATGAGCTCCTGCTTGAGAACGGTGTTCATCGAATTATCGTACAACACCGGATACTTCTTCGAGACAAACTCGATGTTGAAGGAGTCCGGGAGTTGTTCAAGGATAGTAGAGGCCAAGTGAATGACACCACTTTCTGTATCGGCCCCAGGGCCACCACCCGAAATCTGCGTCTGCGTCAAGAGAACCCCATTCAGCAGCAGGGCTGTTTCTTGGTTATCTTTGGTGATGTCGGCGTTTTCGTGCAATCCGAATACTTCCGGTTCGGGTATCATAGGCAGACTCTTTATGTAAGTGACTATGCCCTGATAGGACGTATTGTGTGGCACGTAGTATTTGCCGCTTGCCGAGAATGAGTATTGCGGCTTGCTAACTACCTGCGGGCAGTAAAATATGGACAAAATAGATGCGAGCAGTCGGCGATCCTTGTCGTCGGTTACGCGACCACCGTAATTGCACTCTCCCGTGAGGTACACGAGTGCTTCGTAGGGCACCTCGCTGTAGTCGCAAAGGAACATCTGCAACTGCAGCACGCTAATTCGCAAATCGGACTCGTTGAACTCGTATGGAATATTCCAGCCGAGTGGCCCAAACTTTCTGCGTTCCTGCACCAACGCGTGGAAGAAGCACAAGGAGAACAGAAGACATTGCCACGGGTGCGCGTTGGGGACGGAGGTATAAAAGTTGCTATCCGAAATAGGATCCGATGTGAAAGACCGAAGCATGTTCAGTTTTAATCCTTTGGGAGCTTCATTTGTCATCTTCACACCTGGAATGTATGCAGGTGAAGCGATGTTGCCTTTCCTGCGCATCGTGATGTTCGCTTACCATTTTGTAAAATAGATACCGGAAACGCTTTGCTCGGGTAGCTGGTCAACCAAAGTCGAAAAACATCATTCGTCGCCTCTGGTACAATCACCTCGTCGCATATGCGATCCAATTCGCCCATCCAGCTTTCGGCCAGGTGGCAGTTCTGCAACACGACCCACTGGCCCGTCTCCAACGCGGTGTTGATCATTTCCGAAGCAATGGGTCCCTGGCCTTGTCCCAGCGAGATGGTCATCAACTCAGTCTTGGCAATGCCTTTCAAGGCTGCGAACTGAATGAGACCCGCCATGGGATCCGAGCCAGGCGAGAGCACAAATATCAGTGGGGAGCAACAATTGCTGTCGATATACGATTCCCCCAAGTTGAATTGGGGCGGTTCCAGATAGGCTTGACCCATCTCATCCACAATATACATTTGGAAGGCCGGCACAATTTTATCAGGGCGAATACAACGTAGCATCACCAGTCGATGCAGTTTCACCTGTTGATTCCAAGGCTCCGGAAAGACCTGCTCGTGCGGATTTGAAGAATCATATATTTGCTTCCACTGTTCGACATGCTTGGAGAAGTGGTCGTAGAAATCCTTCAATCTACGTAGAATAAAACAAATGGCTAGAGCGATATACAAATCCTGAGCATGTAATTCCTCACCCAGGCAAACTGGACGCTCGAACAATTTCTGACCACGATTTATCAGTAAGCCATTTTGGTGCCGGATTAGGATGTGGATTCGATAATGCAATACCACCGGTCAACAGGAAATTCAATACGTCTTCGTTTATGATCCCCTGCAATAGTTGACAAAAAAGGTATTAATCTATCTTGCTATTTTTGGTGGAACTAATTTACTTACACTAGCCCTCCTTATACCTACGGTCAGTATAAAGGAAAAGATTAGCTTGTCTTTTTCGAAGAGCGATCGGCAAACGTTACGGTAGATACTGTTCGTGAAAAAATCATTCAGCACCTGGATTCTCGTTGCCAGAACATCGCTACGAGGACTGTTGATAATGGCTTGATTGTAGAGATTGATAAACCACCCCAAAGAGTACTGATACATAGGGTCAAGATTGGCCATATCTGAGATACAGAAAAACAAGATGGATGAATGCTTGGAAACGGGCACGTATCCGTTTCGAGCCTCATCGATTTCCTTTTCGGTGACTACCGCAATTTTCTGCTTCGCTTCTATTTCGGCGCTGATAACCTTGCTGCTGGACAAAATCTTAATCGCGGTTTCATCCTCTAGAATGTTGCCCTCCGATGAACTCAAGACCTCGAGAATTTTATCTTCGATTTCTTTCAGATTACGTTTATTCTGCGCACTTTCAATGATCATCGTGTTCTTTTTCTCCTCCAATTCGGGAACGTCCTTGGCCACCACTATGCCCAACAACTGGTCCTGCAAACCCTGCGGCGTGATCATGAAATTGAGCAAGGTGACTTTAACGGCAATTTCCGGCAAGTAATGGGGATTTCGTAATCGTGTTGTGATATAGAACCTGAATTTCATGTTGTACTCCAGTACGTTATCTCCCAGCTTGAGCATCCATACTCCGCCCGATTTGTAAATATTTTTTACCAGTATAGGATCCAAGCTGGCGTCTAATTCCGAGCCAACGTTTTCCAGCAGGACGGGCAAACCGAATGTAACCGCATTTTCCAGCACACGTACGTAGTTCGCATCGGTCAGCTTGATGATCGATAAGCGATTTTGCTTCTCCATATTTTTGACCCATTTATTCGCCGGTCCTTGCGGATCAATCATCAGCGGCCATCTTGAGGCCTGCGTGGCCATGATGCCGTTCTCAATGCTGTAGTTATCCACCGGAAGGCCGTCGATGTTCCACGCACGAATCGTTACCGCTTCGCCCATGGTGGCGACCAAGGAGAACGTTTCGGAGCATGGAAGCTCGTGCTTCAAGCAAAACACGTTCCATCCCTTGATCAGTGAAACCCGATAATCAACTGTGAATGGACCCAGGTATGCAATCACACCGGAGGAAAGCAGCACGTCACCAATGACGTTCCCTAGTAGGCCATGCAGTGAGATCGCGGCCTCCGACCAGCGGTTCTTCTCGCCTCCCAAACCGCCGATCAGCTTCTCGGCGCGATCCAGCTTTTGCGAACAGAGTTCGATATTATCCTCGAGCTCCTTCTTCTTCTTCGTCTCGGCGGCGAACTCGTCGTTGAGCGCCTGCAGCTTATCGGTGACCTCCTGCAGCTGAGCGCGCTTCTTGTTGAGCGTTTCCATCTGCGCCGCGAGCTCACCCTCGGCCTCCGCCAAGTTCTCCTTCTTCGGCGCAACGATTTTAATAACGCGATCGTAGATGTCCATCGCACGTACCCACTTGCACAAACCCTCGCAAGCCGTGGACACGTTCTTCACGTAACTCGGCTCAAACTCGCGGTCGGGTATGTAACGATCCCGAATGCGCTTCATGACGGCCGGCGGAATTGCATCCTTGTTGTACGTTTTCAAACCCTCCAGAAATTTCATGTCACCAAGTACCTTCAAAGATGGTCCCCAGTAGTCCTCCACCATGTTTCCGCTTGCGTCTGGTTTCCGGTCCGGTTTGATGCCCTTCATCACACAGACTGCTTCCATAACGAGCTTGACGGCTGACGGTGGATTCTTCATTGACTTCACCACGGTGATGTCTGCGGGTTTGAGCGTGTTGAGCGCGTCAATGGCCGCTTCAAGCGCCGGGATGGCTTCGGCCAGATCCGACTCGCAATCGTCTTTTATCGCCTGCGCGGCTGCAGCCGCTTCGTTCGCCAGCGCTTCGTCTGCGCCCACAATCTCCCTCTGCTTCTCAACGATCACCGTGTCCTGTTCGATCTTGATCATCAGCTTCTCAGTCTTCTCGGAAGCTACAACCAGCTTCGGCTGCAAGGCATGCAATTCGTCCTGCATTATACTCACTTGGCTAGCCGCAAAGTCCAACTTCTCCAGGCCGGTCTCGTATCTGTTCCGGCCTAAAGTGATTTGGTCGACCTTATAATCGTACAACTTCTTGAACAAGTTTATTAGCTCCAGATAGGACGTGGGCGTAATATACGTCTTACGCTTCTGTTCCATGAAGAACTGGTCGGAAGCAGTTTGAACCGTAACGTGGAAGTGTTGGCAAATCTTCATGCATATATCGATATACTTTTCCTGAATGGACATCTGCGAGAGATGTACGGTGGCCACTTTTCGGAGAGCATCCTCCGGCCATTTGGCGAACCAGTCGATAGTGCAGCAGTTGATCAGCGAAGGAAACATCCTCATACGGGTGCGGAATGCATCTCCAATGGGACTCATCGCGAGAGCAATGTGCAAGTTCGACTTAATTCGTTCAATGAACAAGTTGTACAATGCCAGGGGTGTACTATCCATTTTGTGGCCGCTCTCTCTTAGCACAGTTTGCATCTTCTCCAGGATTTCACCCTTCTCATCGGGTTGGTACAAATTAGGCACGTCCCCCGTATTCAGCACCATGTTGATGTCCTCTGTGAAAGCCTCGTTTGTAATCTGCGTGTCAGCGAAGAGAAACACGGCGGGTACACCTTCCGTGCCCACCATCAGTAAGATTTTCTTCAGATCCTCACGCCAGTCGTTCATGCCGTAGGTCCGTGACACTTCAATTTCACGTATACGATATTCGGCCATCGATGCAGCGAGTCTCACAACAGAGTGACGACCACTTCCGCCAATGCCCACGAGCATCATATGTCCGCGTTCCTGTAGGAGTACGCGGGAGACGCGCGACACGTGCTCGATAGCAAACATGAACATCACCAAGTTCATCGGAGATTTTGTCAGCAAATTGTAGTCGCTGAGATAGTAATTGATTCGATTTGTGAGCAGCTCGAAATCGGTTATCTCGTCGTAAATTTTCGGATCCGCGTCTGGCTCAATGTAGTTGCCAAAGAATAGGTTACGCATATTCTCTGGAGTAATCTTCTCTTGGTCCTCCGCTAGGAAGTGCGCCAAGACTTTATCGATGGGTTGGCGCAAAGACTCATAGCATTGCTTCTTAACAATATTGAAAAGAAGCTCTCTGAAAAGAATTCAATTATTGAACTAGAATATCTTAGGGGCTGGGTGGGTTAACCGTACTTGTCGTCATCATCGATTAACCTGTCATTAAACACGCGATAGGTTTCGTGCAACCAAAGACGAATGAGCTTGTCGGGTTCCTTCATGTGGGACGGCGGAATCATTAACAGCCCACTGATAACTCGAGCGAAATCGCGCAGCGAAAACGTGTAGTGCGATTTGCTCGGAGTCGGTAGGAAAGTCTCGATCGATGCTTTGAAGACCTCCATCGTGGCCGTAACAGCCATCTTGCTGAGGCGGCTGACAGTATCATCGTAGCCCTTGCCAAAGTGCCATTCCGTAATGGTGTTGAATATTTTCGACAGGGTCGCGTCCTCAAACGAATCCGTCGAGATAATGAAGAGGTGCCTTATAAATCGACCGGTTATCATGTTTGCTCCGCCCCCCGGCTTGCCCATTGCACCCACGAACAACTACAAGACAAGATTGACTAAGATTGGGAATCACAGTTTGAAACTGCATACCAGGTCTATAAGCTGTAATACACTCGTATCTTTATCAAACCAATATCCATGGTCTATCCACTGTCTGAGTAGCTCAACCGGAGGTTGAGCGCCCCACTGTTCCTTTTGAGGCATTCCTAAATCATCCACAAAGAGCACGCACTTTTTACCCATTGCGGGACCAAAGACACCTCTTCGCCTTTTATCGAGTTTCGACATGATTATTTCTTGGGTCTGGACGATTCAAACAGAGTTAAACGAAACAGTAGAGTAAAAACCAACGAAATCTTACCATCATCGAAGTGGTTCTTGCACTGAAATTGATCACATTGGCCAGGTAACGTTCTTTCGGCAAGTTTACCATGTGGTCTAAAACGAGCGCCGATTTTCCCGTGCCCGTTGGGCCGAGCAACAAGAAAGGAATCTCGAACTTCAGAGCGTGTTCGAGGAAGAACTTCTGGCACACTGATTCATTCGTTTGTATGAGCAACTGGGACATTTTCGCCGTCGCGGGGATCTGCTGCAATTTATCAACCAGATCAATCCAGTTGATCCACGTGCCGTTATTCCTCTTGTCGTAGTACCAATCGAAAATATTAGCACGATCTGGGAAGATTTGCGCCTTTGTGAGCTTGAAACTCTTCGGTTTCGGATCCGACTTGATCTCGCCGTTCAGAATCTTTCGATAGAAAACATCGAAATTTCGACGGCCATCCATAGTGAGCAAACATCCCAGTCCCCATGCCATAGCAAATATCACCATGCATTGAACCCAAATTGTGCTTACTTGCGTCTGCCCGCTGAACAGCATCGTAATTAGTCGCGTATAGGTCTGCAAGAAGGTTTCATTGCATACTACTGCTTTTTTTCAATTTCAGGCTAAACATACGGAAACCACATGGTTTTTAGACGCTTCCAAGAATTGTCTGCAGTTGTGCTGTATTTCATAGAAGCACGGATCCACGAGCCACTCCGTGACTTCCACAATGATTTCCATTTGTTCGGGTGAAGTAAAAGCCTCCAACTTGCGCTTGTAGGACTCAAATAATGGTTCCCAACCCAGCAAGTGTGGTTCCATGTAAATCATGCCGCAACGACTGACGGTGGCAGGCGAAGCCTGCTCCAAATCAGCCGGTTCGAAGATCAAATTCATCTTGTTCGTCATCTGTAAACGTTACTTAAGCTGACTCTTGCAGTCGTTTAAATGAATGCGTACCTGTATAATCTCGCCAGACATTAGACATAATTTTTTGTTGTCGTCCAAAACAGTGTTCATATTTTCGATCCAGACAGCATCGACTGGTCCATCAAACAGTATCCACTTCCGGTCGGTCGACAACGAGTTCGCATATTCGCGAAACGTATTTGCGAGCACACCATCGGTCCACTCATGTGATGCCAAATCAAATTGGCCATAGAGTTGGCCCATTGTAATGGCTTTCGGATTCATAATCCGATATCCAACGCGAAATTCGTGCAGCTTTGCATTCCTAGCAGTCGACAGCAAACTCAAACCATCCGCCAAACCCTAGAGACAATTACTAACAAGGATAACAGTTCCATATTAGTGCAATGCTCACCTGATAAGCAGACGTTTTACCGCCCATAGGGTCACCCACAACCATTAAGCCATGCCTCACCAATATCATCTCGTAGATCTGCATGGTTTTGGTCATGAAGAACGGCGTATTTTGCAGATTCTTCTGCTCAAAAACCGTTTCCAAGCTGTTAATAATGTCGCTTCTGTCGAAATCGGGTAATTCCACTCCGGGGAATAGATCGGAATAGATGCCCTTGAATAATGGAACGTCTTCCGACAAAAATTTGGGCAAGTTCACATCAATAATAGCTCGCAGCACGAGTTGGGCTTCATCGGAGGTTTTGTAGGCTCTCTTGAGAGCACCCGCTGCAAGCAGCACGGACTTCACCGCTCTCATGCCATAGTCATAGTGATTTTGGGACGATAACTGCTCGGAGCAAAGTTTATACGTGTGCACAATCTTTTGCGATAGGGCGGCAGCGGAGCTGAACCCATAGGAATAAAGTGAGATTTCACCAATCATGGCATAGTCTGGCACCATCATCGCCACAGTGCGGAATAAGACCTTGAGATTATCGGGCAGCTCTTGGCGTCCTGCGTAGCCCGGATTCATGGTGATGAAGCAGTTGCACGTTGGGTCCAGCTGCAATTCAGTGCCTTCGAACACGAACCTTTCCAGTTTAGCACTAACAGCCATCTGTATGCACAAGATTTGCTGGGCGACCACGGAGAGAACTTCCAACTCAATCCGATTAAACTCATCGAAGCACGCCCAACATCCGGCCTGCGCCAAGCCTTTGAAGAACTTCCCCAGCGCTTTGTAGTCCAGCCCGTCGGAGCAGTTGAACACGACGCACTTCTTCGCCACTGCCTTCGCCAAGTCCTTCACAGTCTCCGTCTTCCCTGTGCCGGCTGGACCCTCGGGTGCTCCGCCAAGGTTCAGCTTCAACGCGCCCATCAGAGTGCGATAGCAGCGATCCGTCAACGGCGTCGCTACCAATCGTCCCGTATTGCCTAAATACTCGAAACCGTACGCGACCTCAGTGGTGATCATGCACACAGACACCTTGAAATCCATCCAGTAGTATCGAAGCTGGGAGATCCATTGGAAATCCGCCACTGACTCGATCCGATTGTCTCGGAGATGCCGGACGATGTCGCGGCCGTGCACATCGATGACGATCAACGCCTCCACTGTTATCTGGCCGCCGGGTGTGAGGCTGCCCTGCACCAACTCGACCGATTGCTCAATCTGTTTGGAACACTCCTTCACTTGCTTCGACAGGGTCTTCCCCACGATCGCCTTCGTCACATCGTGCGTCCACTGGATGCAATCAACGCACTGCACCATTTGGCCGGGCCACGTAACGATCCACGTGGGACGGTCAGTTAACTGGTAAGCTTTCAGCGCGAGTGCAATGACATCCTTCATCGACTGGATCATCAGACGCTCCACTTCCACCAACCACTTCTCGACCATACCACGCGCCTCATCGGGTCGTATGCGTGCGCTTAATCCGACGTACTCCTGCTCCGCGCTAATCATGCCCACAATCTCGTTATTTTCGACGAACTTCAACGTGTTGATGCCCTCGAAGCATTTTTTTAGGTGCGGCTGTACCCGAAGCGGATCCTTTGTTTCGGAGAGAATTTCCAGCAGCTCGTCGTTAGACAAGAAGAAGAAGCGCGGGAAGAAAAGGCGCTTCTTTTCAAGGTAGTTGTTTAGACCTTTCTGAATTTCATCCAAGAGCAGGTTATTTTCGGTTAGAACCTGCAGCATGTTCGGATAGTTCGTTGCTTCAATGACATGAGGGTCATTGACCGTGTTCGCCTGAATCATCCTCCACGAGCGATCGACGACTCGGAAGTTTCTTGCTTCCGTTGGCATCTGGCGCATGATATCTTCCGAACTAAAGATCGGTTCCAAATACATCCACGTACCTTGGCATTGCAGCCATTGCTCGAGAATGTCCTGCATGGAGACCAACTTTGCTTCCCACCCGAACATCTCCGCCTCGAAGGGCTTGACAAATGGCGATCCACGCATTGTCTGTGCTTTCAAAATATGATCGTCCAACAGCACTTGAATGTCATCAACCGCAGCGAGGATAGAAACGCCGGTCTCGCGATAGACTGTCAGTTCGAAGCACACATCTTCCCATTCCTCCTTCATCTTGTACAGACTCATCTCCAACGAGTACTCCTTCGATGCCGCTGCGCTGATTTCCTCCAGCTGCGGAATGAAGTCCGTCATACCCGCCTCGATCATGTCACTAAGCGATGATTCGGGTGTCAATTGCAAATCGACGCCCATCACTTCTCGAATCCGCTCCCAGTGTCGATCTTGAAGACCATGGTTACAGATCGTTTGCAGAACTGGTAGCAGAAGCCGGAATTTCTCCACTTTCGCACGCACGAGCTCCGCCACTCGCCTGGCTCCTGCGTTATCATGCAATGTTTTCGCCAGTTTGTAGAGAACGCGCCACATCTCCTCAACCTCCTCGGAAATTGCCTCGGCATCGAGCTCGATAAATGGTCCGTAATACCATATGTCATAGTTCTGATGGAAGCCAAGCGCCGTGTGCCATAGCTTGTCATATGGATCAAGACTGGAAATCATAGTATAGAGATTAGTAAATGGTGAGACTTCAAAGTCCAGTAAGCGTTCTTCCAGGTTAATTTGCTCAGCCTCCGCTTTGTCCTTCATCAATTTGTCAACCAGACTCTCAACAATCTCGGTATTGTCGATCATTTCCTCCATGGAAAGCACTGGTGGATCCTTCTTCTTAAACATCATCACTTGCTTTTCGTGCTTTTTGATTTTCTTCTCAAAATCAATGATGCGCTCCTTGAGCAGCAGCTCAGCTTGTTCGCGTTTAATGTTCAATCGCTGAAGGGCGAGTTCAATCACTATCTCCATGTCCTTGGGCCACACGAATACTCGGACGTTTAACTGGATATCCTCGCGCTTCAGCTCGGCATACTGCATGAGGAACATTATGTTCTCGGCCGTCTCACGGATTTGCTCGCGGATATTGAACATGGTCACATCACGACACTCGATTACGTAGTTAATGAGCTCTACAAGCTCGGCGACAGTCTCCGGAGTTTCCGACACCTTTTGCGACATCTCGTCGAAGAGATCGCAGATAGCGCGGTTATGATCATGGCTCTTTTTCACGAAGTAGTTGACAATGGTCATGCGCAGGTCGTCGACAATTCGGTACATAGTATCATTTAGCTCGCCGCACTCCAAGCAAACCAAGTTCAGCGGGACCGACCTGCGCAGAAAGATGATTTCCTTCTTCAGTTCATCGTACATATTACTCCGCTTGCCGAAGTCTTTCAGGTACGGAAAGGGATCCTGGCTGAAGAACTCCGCGAGGCTGCGTTCCGCTTCGCCGTTCAAGAGATACGCATACTTGTCGTACATCTTCAAGTACTCCGTGCAACCATCTATGTTGGGAAAGTAGTAGTCCTGGAGTTTCGTGTAGGCGTCCTCAACGAGCGGATCGTCCATGTCCATCGAGGTCAAGAATGTAGGCACTTCGTTGTCCAGTTCCGGGAACAGAGTCCTTTCCACCCTGGGAATATTCATATTTACTTCCATCACTTTATTGATGAATCCACTACAAATTGATTGCACTTCAGACATAGCTGGCACCAACTTGATCTCGTAAATGCCCTTCGTATATTTCGCAACCACTTTGATCAGCGATAGGTTGACCATCGACTGGTCATTGTATTCACCGCCGAACTCATTGCCGCTCTTGTATACCGAGAGGAACTCCAAAATGTGAGTGAGACTCTTAATCACCAACTCGCGCAACATGAGAGACA
>JAODFX010012199.1:0-11134 GCA_027580035.1 Dorylogaster longipes | reverse complement strand
AGGCGTCGCCGCGCAACATCGACATGTCCTGACAAATCGGAATCATATAAACGCCCGAAAGTTATGTGCTGGTGTGCGATGTAAGCAAGCGAGGGCGGGGGCGGTGGGAGCGGTGGCGTTACAGCCCTCGCGCTGCAGCGCGCATACAAAGCCGGCCGTAACGTTTTGTGGCCGGATTGATCCGAATTCGATATACGTCGGCAAACACGTTCCGCCGCCTCCACCACCTCCTCGTCGTGGCATTACGGCTACTTTACGGCCGCTGCGCAATGATCAGCGTGGAGTAAACCCGCGCGGCAGCGCAGCGAAGTCTCGAAGGCGAATTAATTTCGGAAATTTAATACGAATAAAACACGCCCGACAGCGGCCAATAAATTCCCGCGTAATGTGCGTTGTCGGCGCGTGCAAAAACGCGCAAATGGCCCACGCGCCTCCACCAGCTTAGGAAGCCGCCGTTAAAGTGAAATTAGAAAGCCGTATTTTTGTTTCGTCGCCAACCGACGCTGCCGCAGCAATGTTCATCGCACTGCGCAAGCAAATGCACCACGACGCCGCTAATCGATCATCGCGCTGCATTATTATCAGCGCCGGCGGCGGTGGCGGACGTGGTGGGAGTGGTGGAGACAGTCAGCCGGGCATACGCATGTTCATCCCGGCATGCCAGCGTATCCCACATCTCGTCTCACAGCATCCCGGCGGCAGGATCCGCACGTCTAGCTGCTGTCAAGCATGGTTGTTATTTTCGAGGTTATCGCTTCGTGCGGGTGAAGATTACTTTCGCGATCGAAGCGCACCTGCGCGAAACAAACGAGGAGCGAATATTCGCATTTTTGTTATGACGATCGTATAATATTCACGTCTGCGAGCTCATGTATCTTCGAAGCATGATTCGTATTTCGCCAGAAGCAGCTCGAAGGTGTGTGAAAGTCGGTGATTTTTATTGATTGTGACTGGCAGCGCACCAATTCCCAAGCCACCACCACCACCTCATCATCCATCTCCCTTTCCAGCCCGGTTGCTGGCTCTTTGCCTTAACATCATTTGACACTCGGCAGAAGTGGTGAATTCCGGTATTGCAATGTTTGCGATAATTAACAACCAAACCGTTTGAAAACGAAGGCGCAGACAGCCAATCCGATTTTATATTGCGCATGTATCTAAAGAAAATATTTGCTTTGCAATGGAGTAACGTAGTTGTGGTAT
Organism: Dorylogaster longipes; assembly: GCA_027580035.1. Taxonomy (NCBI): domain Eukaryota; kingdom Metazoa; phylum Arthropoda; class Insecta; order Coleoptera; family Staphylinidae; genus Dorylogaster; species Dorylogaster longipes. The sequence goes on along the minus strand of JAODFX010012199.1, from coordinate 9,931 downwards.
ATCATTTGTATACTTGCCGTTATTTGATCTATTATTTATGAATGCGCCTGACAGTCATGATCGAGTGCCCTCAGTTTTATCGGCATTTTCCTGACCAGCATAGTAAGTAACGATTTCGAGAAGTTTTTTGTATTTGTATGCGACATCATGCAAACAACGAATTATTGTTAATGTTTGTGAATAAACTTGATAAGTTTTTTTTGCACCTCAATTGAATTGTTTTCGTTTTCAAATCATTGATAGTAATGGCAGAAAAGTCAGTTGGATGAGAAACACTACACAAATAATAGTAACAACGCAGTGTACCAGTTACATAAGAATTTTCGCATTCAAATGCAATTTCTGCGCGAATCTTTAAAGCAACAACGGTGGTTGGCTGGCTTTGGTAAAAAATCCTGGGGCGGGTCACTATTCCGAGTCTTTTAGGGGAATCATACCCAATCCCTCTATCCAACAGTGTGGACTCCAGTGACAAGCTATTCACACCCCGAGGGACGGCTGGGGTGTGGATGCAAAAGAGGAAGAACAATAGGACAAATTATGAGCGTAGGTCAGTGCACCCCGGTGCACCCTATGGGTCCATAAAAAACATGATAAATTTGGTTTTAGCTGCGGCCTTGAATGGAATACGTAAAGTTGTCACTGTACGGGCACTCAACGGACGAGAAACAGCTCGACGAAAAACATGCCTGATTGCTCGGTCGACTTATCCTCCTTCGTCGGCGTATTACTTTCACGTCCGCCGCACTGCGTCTTGCGCGCCGAAAAAAGCGCTCACCGCGTTTCCGTCACGTGCGCCGCTCTCGAACCGAAAGTGAAAAATTCACTGCCATTATACACACATATCGGCGCATTCATCTTCGGTATTGATGTAATCGAACTAATGCACCTTCTGGGAGTAGTATAATCAGTTACCTTCGCCTGGTTTTGACAAATTGCACTCGAGAGGACACGGCGCCCGTCAGGGCTTTCTTGCGCCGTGCGCCGTTCGGAGCGAAGAAGACCGCCGCCGACGTATATGTTATTAAACTCCCCCGCCATCATCATTTTTATCAGCGGCAACAGATTTCGTCCACGATCGGGCACTTAGGGTCCGCCGTTTTCGGTACTTTATCTCAGCGAGCGAATAGGATGGGAAGGAAAGGGCGTCGTCCTTTGGCGTATTGGCGGCCGGTGCGTGCTGCTGTTCGCTTCCGCTCCGAGCGAAAAGTTCTCGTCATTACCGAATAACTTCTTAATTAATCACCTAGTTTACAGCGCGATTGCGATACGCGTCGCGCATCCGCCGCTCCTTATTTATGCCGCTGCTCATTACCCCGACCACGGCACCGTCGAGATGCCGCCTGTGCCCTAATCCCCGGCTCTGGAGGTAGACGCTTCGAGCGTTCGAAAGTTTCGCGGCCGCCGCCGTTAACGCGTTGTCGTGCTAAGCGCAGATATAATTCCATTGCGACGCGGCAATGTGTTGTGCACATACACGCAACGGTAGAAACGTCGCCGGGTAGATTAGCAGGGTTGATTCGGGAGCGAGCGTGGGCGCAAATCCCGCAAATTGCATTCGGCGGAGAAGAGAGCGTGCGCGCGCCGTCGATAAACCGTTCGAAAGATTGCCGAGCCTGAATGGGAATGGCGAACTCGCGCCAGCAGTGCGCGAACTTTTCGCCCAAATCGTTCGCTCCATGCACACACGCGCACGTGTCGCGAGCTGCCATCCGGCCGCTGTCAAATCCTGAGTGTCATATCGTCTCACCACGAAAATCCACAAGTGACCAATCTACAAATCGAACTCGTGTCTTTATCGCCGACCTTCTGCGGGAGCTGCAGGTGATCGAGCACGTCGAAGAAGTCAGCATACGGCAAGGTAAGTAAGCTGATGCGGAGGTCGCGGCGTGGATGACGGACGCTTCACTAGGAGCTGAATGTTGGGTGCAAGCAATGATTCTTCTTCCCTCTTCTTTCCACCTAGAGCCTTCATTAAAAGCTTTCGTCATATTGAATCAAACATAAAATGCGACAAATTCCGTTGTCCAAAATTTTACAGCCTATATTAATGATTGCAGCATTGTAGATCATAATTTAGGAGCTGTAATCGAGACGATTCAAATTGGCTTTCCATAAGAATTTGCGCTAAGTACTTGAAGATTGTGTTCGTTTCGTATATGGCAATGAAGTTTGGCAAATATTTACGTCGCGAACGCAGACGCTAATTGATACGAGTACAAATTGCTCGTAATTGAATTCAACTTCGCATCGCTTTGCTTGGCGTTGGCGTAACGCACTGCACGCGTCCGTGCGGACTGTAACTTGATTAATTTCGGGGATCGCGGGGGTAATCCAATTAAGCAAATTGACGTCCAGGTTGAAACAAACAACTCGACACGCCGTGCCGGTGTCCGCGCTGCCAGCCGCCAGGAAGTGGACGTCAGCCGGTGCGCAGCCGACCCGGCAATCTTTTGTCATCGAAAGTTTGTCAAGTTTGATGCGGCGAACGGCTGGGGAGCGCCCCTCTCGGGCCCACTATCTCGGCGTCCGCTCCTCTTTGATACGCAACTTCATAAAACTCCCACGCGTCGGCGTGCGGCGGCGCGAGCGACATTGACGGCGGTCGTAATTCCATAATTTCCAGCGAACACGTTGTAAACGCCGTCGTAACTTAGCTCGGCGAACCTCGTGCGTGCCGGACCGTGAAGTTTGAGCCGCGGAGGTGGTGGATGGTGGAGGCGGCGGTGCGCAATCACGTATTCACCGCTGCTCGTCAATGCAAACGCCAATTACTCTTATCGTTTTGTCGCTGCGCGGCCGGCGCACCGCAGCCGCAGCGTTGGAAAAGAGCAGCATCGAGCGCGTCGATGCCGAACAAAGTCGGCAGGAAAAAAAAACAACGCGAAAATGCGCTCAAAGTGCTAATGCAGTTAGCGTCCGTCCGGCTTGATTGATCGGATTTATTTCGTTTATTCAGTTGCCCGGCGGCGGCGCGCTCTCCTACATTTTCCACTTGGCAAATTCCAAAACGAATCCGGCCGGCCGCCGCTATCATCTGTTGATTTTCTGCCGTGCCGTTAGGTTGGTCCTTCGAGCGCGCTCGTGCACGCCGGCTGCGTTTGCTCAGCCAGCAGCCGGACGCGCCTCGAATGCATTCGCCGTGCGGCGGCTGGGGTTGGCGCTGGGGGTTGGGGGCGGCCGCCTTCGTCGCCGACACGTTCCGCCGATGCAATTTAACGATTGCGCGGCGGCGTTGTTGTCCCGTGCGCGCTCGGCGGCCTCTCGCTCGTCCATTGTTTGCGCTGCACTTGGCTTTTTGCCGCCGCTGCCGCCGCCGCCGCCCCCCGCGAGAAAAAAAAACCAACAAGCATCGCATCGCATTTCTTGTTTCACATGCGAGCGGAGCGAAACAATCGCCGCCTCCAGGGAGTCGTCGTGATTCATTTGAATCGCACGCGCATCGATGTTCTCGGTCGGTTCACGCCTGGCGCCATTGTTCGTGGTCGCCATCGAAAAGCAGCCAGCCGGAGGCGGCGGCGGTGACCGGCCGTCTAAGTTGGATCGAAACGGGTGCGCCGGCCGCGCGCTGCCACCGCTCGAAACAATGGACATTGATTATGTCCACATAGCGCTCTCGGCAGGCGCGCGGCACGCGGCGCAAATTTATCCACAACATAAACTTTGATTTACATTTGCATCACGCGCACGTACGGCCGCCGGCGGCCGCACGCGAGGTGCGCAGCGCTTTGCTCGGGAAAACTATATCGCAAATATTTGCGGCTCGAGCGCAACACGGCGGCGAATGTGTTCGAGAACCGCCACACAAGAAGCGGAACGGATCGCATCGGCAGCGAAACGAGCACGTCGTCCTGACGACCGCTTGTTTGACAGTAGGAAAAATTCATCAAAATTCAATAACGTGTGCGAAATTCGGCTCCGCGATCGTGCTCGCATTTCATCGCAAAAAAGACGCACCAAATTACCAGTAATGGATACTCAGCTCGCCGACCGCGAATTCATTCGCATCTTCGTGAAGAACGTCGAGCGGAAGGAGGAGTTCGTTGTGGATAGGGCGCGGAACGTGCGCGACCTCAAGCCACTCTTCGCCGAACGATTCAATGCGCGTACAGCGCACCTCCGGTTGATCTACGCCGGCCACATGCTGAGCGACGAAGACACGCTGCGCGACCACAATGTGCAGCAGGACCACATCATCCACTTGGTGATCCACACCGGCAAGCGCGTCATCCACCGGCGGCCGCAGTCCTGCGTGCAGGAGCACATGGCGTGGAACTCGGAGGAGGGCGCCGGCTTCGACGGCAACACGGACCTCGAGTTGGACGCGCAGCGCAGCAGCTACATCGTCGGCAGCCTGCTGAACAACCAGGACTTCATCAGCGAGCTGCTGAACGCCGACCCGCGCGTCGAGTCCTACTTCAACACCAACCGCCAGCTGGCGGACATCATTCACAACTCGCCGCTGGTACGCGACTACCTCGCTTCCATCGCGAACACGCACACCATGCAGGACATCATCCGCAATCAGGAGCATGTGCTACGGAATATCGAAAGCATTCCCGGTAGGTGCGCGCCACCTCCACCGAAGCCACCTCCGCTGACTCCGCCGCCAAGAGATGATCTGCCTCAGACCGCAAAGCGCTCTTGCTATCCTCTATCTTCTCTTATGTTTGCAGGTGGTCTGGAGGCGCTGGAGAGCATCTGCAGCGCGAACGTCGCACTGAACCCCCGCTGCACGAACGACAGCGAGCAGGCCGCCGAGCAGCCAGCCGAGGGCATCGAGCAGAACCCCTTCCTGCCTTCACCGGAGCTGCTCACGCGCCTACTGAGCAACTCGCACGTGCTGCAGCTGGTGGAGAACCTCGCCAGGGAGCCGTCGATCTTGCACACGCTGCAGTCACTACAGGAGAACAGCATGTCGAACCTTGGCGACAACCACAGCGGTGGACGACGCGATGCGCCGCAGCCGCCGCCGCCCGCCGCCGCGGACACCACGCCGACGATGGGCACCTCGCCCGGCCTCCAGGACTTCATCACGCAGATGGCGAACCAGCGCCCGCCGCCGCCGATTCTGCCGCCGGCGGTGCGCTACAGCAACCAGCTGGAGCAGCTGCAGCGCATGGGCTTCAGCGATCACAACGCAAACCTTCTTGCGCTCTGCCGCTCATTCGGCAACGTCAACGGCGCCGTCAAGATCCTCACTGAAAACGAATGAATCCGCTTGCCGAGGACCCACTCCCTCCCACCTGCAACTGCATCTCATGCAAACCTAATCTGCGAATTTGCTAAATTGCGCCTACAATGCTGCTGTGTTACGCCGACTTGAGGCGAACTTCTGCTTTGAACTTTCCAATTAAAATACGAGATGCTGCAGCCGCCGGCGCTTTTCGTTCGCGGTCGATCACCGGCCCGAAGATGCTTTTTCGATGCCCCAGCGCTCGGAGATCAATATCCGCGTGCAAATGCGGCACATGCTCGACGCTCGCGCATTGTGTTTGCGGCCCCGACGGCAATCCGCTCAGCGAGGTTATTGCACTAATACCACTTTAATGGGGTTCTTTAATGGGGCCTGCGCCCCGCGCCGCTGCGGCCGCCTTCATCAGGCCGCGGCGTTAATAATTCCACCGGATGTCCATAATTACTGATTATAGTTTAATTACGATCCAACTGCGCTTACTTTAAGATGATTAATCGCAACGCGCGCGGTCGTTACACCCGCTGCCGGCTCCCTCCCGGACCACCACGCGGTCCTTCGCAGAGGTCCTTCGGCGTCATTTCGCCAAATCATTAATCACAAACAGCACGTCTGCGCCGGCGAGTGCGCTGCTTATTAGTCGATAAATTTGCGCGCTGATGAATGCAACTGAATGAAGCTACGAATAATAGAAGACGGGTAAAGAAATCGCAATGGGCGCAGTCCCGAGCCATCGCTTCTAATCGCCGCTGCGCCGCCGCCAATTGCGGTGATTTATATCAATTTCGCCCGTTAATTGAGAGTAATTGCTGATGGGAAGCTGCGTAAGGAGCGCGCGCGAGCTGGTATTGACCAACAAACGACGCGAGCGATAGCAACGAACGGTAACAAATGGTCGCGCGAACAAAGCCCATTTTTTGCATGCCGAATTGCATTATCACGACGACGAGCTGTCGCTGGCATCTAGGCGGAAGCCGTATGGATACTTTTGGACGGCATTGGGAAACGTCGCAAGCAACATAAAAGTTTACATACGTGATATTCAAAATATTCTATAGAAACTCTACTACTTGCAAACATTGGTGTGATATCGAGTAGATCCTAGATATAACTTTAACAATTATTTTTCAACACTGCTACACAGCGAAGTCAAATTAAATTCCACCGTAATATTGTTTCAATTTGGAGCACAATACTTTCAATTTTTTTATTGGCGCTTGAAAGATTAAAAAAAGATTACATTAATTTTTCTTCTGTGTAAGAACCGTTAGTAAAATAACGGTCTCGGGCTGAAAAAGCTGGAAAATCTCGACGCTAGACGCGAGAACTATCAAACTTATCTGTTCTGTCGTGTTGTAGATTCGCTTCTTTTTTTCTCCCAACATTGTCCGACAGACATCGTTATACACGCAATGTCTATCGCATTTGCAGTATCGAGCAGATATCGAAAGTTTAGCGCAGCCACTGATCCATTGTTTACACTTTCGCCGCCGGTAAATAACTTCGTGTTATTCGATACGCGCAGCGCCGGGCAGTAGTGCCGCGAGCGCACAAAGTTAATTAGTTAATAGATATGACGTTGCATTCGCAGCGGCGGCGGCGGCGGCGGCGGTTTGTTGAGCTTGTTGCCGAGCTGCATGCGGCCGTTTTCCGCGAAAGTTGCGCCGCATGTTCGAGCGCTCGCGCGCCTGTCATTTCGTTTTCTGCTACGTGCCCCGAAACTTCGGCGCGAATTCGAAACAAGCGCAAATGCGCTGCAAACATCACGTCGCGACAGGAATCGCGCGCTGATACAGAGCGCGCCTCGTGCCTCCTCCGCCTCGCTTCCCCGCCGCCACCCCCACGAACGGTTGTTACGTGGGCGAAACGCGCACGCAATAAATTTCGCTGGCTTGGTTTTATTGCGAGGTTGTGGTTAGATGGGCTGCGCGCAGGTGTTCCGAAATACGAGTTTGGGAATCTCGACAAAACGGCATCCCCAGCGACAAGCCGAATTGTCAATGTTCTCCTCTCGATGCCGTTCGGCAAACGCACACACGCCCAACTCCAATGCGTTATTTGGACGACGCGAACATTTCGGGCAGCGTGGCGCGGCGCATCCAAGTTGGAACGAAACCAGCGTTTCGCGACGGCGCAAACCTGCTCGGAGGCGAAGATAACGCTTCCCCGATGCACGCGACGAAGCGAAATTCGCTGCCAGGTGTTGTGCTCGTTGTGCGTATTTCTGCCCACGCTGTATGCATGCACATGCATGCATGCACACACCACCACCGCCGCCGCCTCCGAGCGACGCCGCTTCTAACCGCCTTAATCAGCATCCGCCGAGATAGTCATCAATTAGAACAATGCACGCCGAAGAGCGCGCTCGGGCGACAGCCACCGACACGCCGCCGCCGCCGCCATCAGACTAATGACGAGTTGGCGAGACAATGGCGGCGGTGGCGGCGGCGAACGTTCACTGTTGGTGTTTTGCACACACTTATGCGCGTGTTCGCGATCGCGCGTGCGATAGACGGCGTCGCGGCGCAGCGAGCTTCCACCAGCTTCTCGCCAACTGATTGTCCAATTAGGCGCTTGCCACAACCTCGGCATCTTCTTCGGCGAGAGAGCAAACTCTTTCTGCGCTAGCACGAGGAGCTTGGAGTCATCATTCGACATTCGACGTTCGAGCGTTGCGATGGGCATGAGCTGATTATCCCTCCTAGTTATGCCACCCACAGTTGGCGCAAAGGCGGCGCGTCGGGTCAATAGACACCCCTGAAGGGTCATCCAATGTGGCATCAAAGAGTATACCTGGGAAATGGGATGAAAAAGCACTGGAAGAAGGCACAGAAAGAAGAGTAGGTCAAGCATTGTTCCAGTTGCCACTGTAACAATCGCTGAAGGAAGTGTAGAAGTGGATTCGGGCGTCGAATTAGTCAAAATTCGACGCCGTTGGCAACTTCCACCACGATTTTCCAACTCGAACTCCTGCATTATGCAAACTTATTCCTCACTTATGCACCTGCACACTTGACAGGCACCACTAGTAACATCGAAAATCGAAGATGTCTCAGAATGTGCAGATGTGCACATCGAAATTTGACCTCTTTTTAAAGGTTGCGTGATTCGTTCGCATGAGAACTCACCTGCATGTATCCACCATCGCAGTGGCTGGCATTCACCAGGGCGCCCACCTTGAACTTGTTGAACTTGATGCGCAGGATCCAGTCCTTCGGCGTGCCGCGAAACGACCGGAAGCGGTACGAGCACGTCATCGGCTTGCCGACATTGTCGGTGGTCACCTCGGGGCTGGACACGTCGTCGTAGATGTCCACCGTCTTGTTGCAGTGGTCCTTCTTGGTGGCCTCGGCTGCAACAAGACCACGTGGAGCACGTGAGCAGCGTACGCATTCCTGCTTGCCTCCCACCCGGCCTCCCCCTCATCTGCAACCATCACTGCATATGGATGTGCAGAGGATGGGAGAGAAAGAGGGGGAAAGCGAGAGAAAGAGATGATCGCCCGAGATTGCGCTGCGTTCGGCTCAGCGCGTTAATATAAATGAAACGCTTTTATTGCCGGCGCGTCGCGAATGCGCGCCGGGACGCGCAGCACCGCTGCGACGCGTGACAGTTATTGGTATTTGTAATACTGTCCGGGCACGGCGCGGATGTATTAATAATGCACGCCGCAATTCGAAGTTGTAATTACAGCGGATGCACGCGCGCCGGAGTTGCTGCGGGTGGGAGGAAAAATGCGCCGCCGCCGCCGTCGCCGCCACCGGTGAGGTGGTGAGGCTGCAAGGTGTCAACCGCCTGCCTGCGACGCACGCCGCCCCCGGCGCATCGCGGCGGCGTGTGTGCGTAATAAATTTTCTAAACGTTGGCATAACTCAGGCGTAAGCATGATGGATTGTGGGCATACAATACAAACGCAAGTCGGTTTCGAGCCGCCCGACGCCGTGAAGAACAACGACAAGCGGCGCCACGCTAAGCAGTAAATGAGCCTTGGGGGGGGGCGGGGGTGGTTGTAGGAAGGGGTATGCCTGCCACCGCTATGCTCTTTCGATGATTGCACCAATGAGATGTAACAAAGTTGAGGAGCAAAAATATTTTCTCCGAAAGGTGAGACACAAGATAACATAGTAGAGACTTGCAACGCTTGGTAGAACGTATTGTCTCGAAATAGATCACCAGATTCGAGTTAGTTGTAAGATCCACATTACCCTCCACTTGACAATAACGCCTCAACGGAATTGTGTTGCTGCTGGTAGGTATTGCGGAGCTGCACGGGAAAAAGCAGCTTTTCACAGTTATAATACGAGCGTGCGTGCGTTGCAATAACAACCGGCGAAAAGCAGTCGTCGAGGTCCTTTCAGCGTCGAAGCGAGCGCACCGCGGGCCGAGAGAAAAATGTGTAATAACTTTTCAAGGATCCATCCGCATATGGTAAATACTCGTGCGGCGCGCGCACCCACGTGGGACGGCAGAGACTTCACCACTTAATATGAGCTTGTTCACTCGCTCGTAAATTCCGGCGTGGAGTTGCAACTTACACTTTATAAGCTCCAATAACTAGTCGCGCACACAAGCGCCGCGCCGCCGGGGATCGCAATGTAGGGAGTTCACAACTCCTTGCCACGGCTGAGAATGCGCACCGGATGAGTGGGATGGCGGACCGGGACGACGAGTGGAGAAGGACCACCGCCGGCCCGAAATCGATCGGCGACGACCCGCACGCACCACAACTGGCCCGCC
>JAODFX010012198.1:0-19837 GCA_027580035.1 Dorylogaster longipes | reverse complement strand
TGCGAAAATATGCACTGTTTTATTTATTGTAACTTAACGTCTTAACGTCATAACAAATTATTGCATTTATTTACTACCAATAACGATTACGAATCACTGGCACTATCGAAAGCAGTTTAGGTCACGGGCACACATTCCGACAAACATAATATTTTGTATTGTGCAAAATTTAAGATATGTGCAACACTCGAAAATTCAGTGTGCCATTACACACTTGCACACCTTAGAGGGAACATGGTTGATTAGATATTTAATAGAAAATGCAATTTACCAATGAATTGCGCAATCAGTAACGAAACCACATGTATTCTGGCTAAGCGATTACTCGCCGGCCAAGTGTTTCTTGGCCTTGTTCTTCATGTTGCAAAGAAGTCGCAGCGATAAGAAGTAGAGGATCTCCACAAGTGAAATGAAGGAGAAGCCGGTGAAAAGGCCTAGCAAGCCGCCGCAGTTGGCGAGGAAATCGATGTGTCCGTAGAGCTCGTCGCGCTCGGAGGCGATGAACTGCATATCTTTGAAGAAGAGCACGATGCGCGAGAGGTGCGCAAGCCGAGTGCCATTCTGGACGTTCGCCGCGAGGAAGCCGTACGGGTCGCTCAGGCCCATGTAGTGCTGCACCCAGTCCCAGTCCGACTGCGACGTCTCCGCGTCGTAGCTCAGTGATGTGCACGATTGCAGGCAATCGCAGTTCGACGACGTGTCCGTGAGCTTCTCCGGCGTCGGCGCTCCTTTCTCTGCTGGTGGCCTGCTGGTGGTAATCTTGCTCGTCCACTGATTGATGCCCTCCATGAATTGCTGCGGAAAGCCGCCGAAGGTCGTCTCTGTGTCATTCTGTTCCTCCTTCAGCTCCTTGAGGCGCAGGTCGATCTCGCCGCTGGACAGCTTTGTCTCCGCATGCTTCATGCAGTGCAGGTTGGCCGGGCCGCAGATGGGCGTCTCGGCAGTTCCTACACCAGACGGCCAATGTGGGCAGAGTGGGAACAAATCGGGAAGCTGCTTATAGGGAGTCTTTTTTTTTTCAGGGGGCCATTAAAACCTCCCCGAAGGAATGCTTGAATGAAAAACTGCTTACGGGGCATGTGGAAAGCGACACAACCGCATTGCTTAAGCGTGTAGTTGGCCAAACATTCGATCTCGCAGTTCTGCTGCGTGTACACGGTGAAGAAGCGCAGATCGCGCTCCTTGGGAAAGAAGCACTGCCTCTTACTGGGCGGATAGTTGCGCAGTTCGGCTGAGGTGGTCATCATATCAGGTTGTATTGCCGCGATGATTGCTTGATTCAATGGTGCCCAGAAGTACTGCTGGCTAACACGCGGGATCTCGGCTGGATGATGCAGTAATACCTGCAATCATTCAACACACACATTTCAATGGTAGGGGAAGATCGAGTAATGGCAATGAGGTAATGGGTAATAAAAGTTAATTTGTTATTATGCTCTGGTTGCCTAAAACACGGGTTAGAACAAGGACTAAAGTTTGTCCGGCCTGGTATTTGATATCAAGTTGATTAGTTAGCTGCTACTGGCTTCATCTGGTTTATAGACTTAAGCAATTTGTAGGGGGTGAGAGTCCACCCACGGTTATACCTGCAATTTATGTTAGCTTTCTTCCTGACTCTCATTGCCAACATTGCCGACCACCAACCTCCCTAATAGAAGTCCATGAGTCCAAAATTAATTGTTTATGTGGTTGGCCTCGAATGATTGCTAAATGAGTACAGTTTTTTTACAAGGCAATTGCAATAAATATTTGATATCCTCTTTCTTTCTTATTTCCATTATCGCTTAAGTGATTCTCATTACCTCGTCTTCCCTGAAGCACTACAAAGCTCACCTTGTATCCCTGCAAAGCGTCCCCACAAATATAATCGACGTCCTTATCGTATGTGACCAGCGTGATATCCATGCCGTTCTTCGCACCCGCAAACAAAGCGCGCCGTGGGAATGTGTCCTTCTCCTCGTCCTTCCCGTACCCTGTTTCGAGAGACCAGTGATCCTTCGCAGTCGAATCATGATGCAAGTAGTTCTTGAAAATCTTCGCGGCTGGATTGAAAAGTTCGCTTCGGTCCAGCATGTTGAACGTGTAGCAAATGCCGGTGTCCGTTAGAATCGGCGTGAACACTGCGGAGTAGTCAATCTTCTCACCCATCCAAACAAATTTGATCGTCATGTTGGCGATACTCGGCGCGATTTCGTCGAAGAAGCTCAGAATACTCTCATTGACTACTTTCGTCGTCAGCTTCCTCGTCCTTAGCAGCTTCCGTGGTTTGCAAATCATCGAAATATACTCCAACTCCATTTGTCTAGTTAGGGAATCATCAGGGAATGAAACAGGTAGTTTGTTCGGCAATGCGAGCGTGTCGTTACTCTTTCGCACTCAGCTTGTCGAAATCCTTCGCGTAGGACTCCGTGAAGTTGAAGACGCTCTGGCGACTCTTCGTTTCCGGGCAAATGGTCACGGCTGGGAACGGAATTTGCCAGATGGGCGTTTGCTTCGTCGCGAAGCTCACGATAACTGGCGACCGATCCCACTTGTGGTAGGTCTGAATGATCAGGTAGGTGCAAATACACACCGAGACGCAAATCGTGACGAACCACCATAACCTGCAAACAAACCAGATCGTCATCCGCGAATGTGGCGTTGTGTACTTCCGGATGCACTTCTCAAGGCAGCTACGCTTTTGTTCTCCAAGATAACGGAAGCCGTGAATGCTCGTCGCGTCGCAATATTCCGCAAAGTAGTTGCTCATACGTTTGCGGTCCTTTTTGGACAGCTTGCGAGTGCGTTTCCTGGGCACTTCGTCCATCCCGACTGGGGAATACGTGATTGAAAACTGAGTCCGACTCGAAGCCAATTCCGTGGCGTTCATATAACGTATGGATCCCAAGGATCAACACGACGTTTGCTCGCTGCGAAATAGCGTTAGTGTGCCGGCTAATGTACAGGACGACCTGTTGGAGATGATCGAATGCAGATTCCTCGCATGGGTCGTGCCAATTCAATGCCCAGTAAAACTCAATTAGCCTAATTAGAACGTTTTGGGTGCGGCCAAATGACTCCGTTGAGAATGGCTCTTATGACCAGTGTCCTCTAAACCTATATTCACCTAAGAGTCATTTCGGAGAGATGCGAACGATAACGAATGCGCCATTCGACTTGATCATGGTAAAAACATGTTTTTATTCTCTTAGTACCCTTGATTTGCTTAAAAAGTATTCAAAGTCAATGACATCCATGCATTAGATTACATTTTTATCGAAGAGTTTAGCTGATAGGATGTATTCGAAGAGCTTCTCCTCCGTATGGCATTGTCCGCATATCAAATGGCTGTCCTCGTCCACTTTGTAATTCTTGGTTCGGATGGGCTTTCCACATTTCTGAAACAGCACAATTCTCATGCACCTTGCAATGGAGAGCGTGCAAACACTCCTACCGTGCACTTGAAACACTCGGGATGCCAGCTGGCGTTCAGTGCGTGGATGGAGTAGTCGACGAGGATTCGCCCGCAAGCATTGCACTTGGTGGAAAACAAGTTCGTGAAACAGCGCTGGCAGATGATTTTGTTGTTTTGGCAATTGTATCGGCCGTCGGCAATCAGTTTCTCGCAGTAGTCGCAGGCGAAGTGCTCGGCGTGGTAGCTTTGGCCACAGACCGTTATGTGATCCTCCAGGATAGGCTTCCGACAGACCACGCACAGTGGGCATGCCGCCGTGAAATCCTGCTCGCAGACTGGTTTGCCCTCACGCTGGTAGAGGATCTTCTCGGTGAGGGGTTGCTTGCAGATGGTGCAGATGAAGTGGCCCGGGTGGTAGGTCTTGCCCAACGCGCAGATACACTTACCTTCGATGCGCATGTTGCAGGTTGCGCAGATCGCCTGTGAACCAGTTCGTTAGGGACATACGTCGCTTAGTGGTTGATTGCGCTACGCACCATTTTTTCTACTTGCTTTCGATAGCTTGCGAAGCGAGGAGAATTTTGTGTAATGATGTTGATGAATTGTCTGAAATAAATAGTTTGGATACTCGTGTAGATGTCGCAACGCATGCTGTGGTCATGGAAATCGAATCTTCGGAATCGCGGGTTGCTCTGCAAACATTTATATATCTACGTGGCTCGCACGACAGATCAAAATTTTTTAGTAAAACGATTCCAATTTTGTTGTTGAAATTTTCCGTGTTCAAATTAGGCACAATGGGTAAGAAGGTGGCACCTAAGATGGCGAAGAAGTTGAAGCTGACCGCGCAGGTGAAACCAGCTCGTAATTTTTGGAAGGCACCGAAGAACCGCAAAACTCGGCAGCAGGTCGTTGAACTTGTAAGACATGCGCTCCAATATGGTGTGGAAATGGGTGTGCTCGCTCGCCATGGCCAGTTCTATCGATTCACGGGCAGATCACCCATGTGGCCAATGACCCCTACACGACCCATGGGCGGCGCGCCCGTACCCTCCATCAGCAGCGATGAGGACACGGTGGACGAGAGCGTAGCGTCGGGTATCGACTCGATACCCTACGATAACAAGTGGGACATGCTGATCGTCGATCGTCCCAAGCCGAAGCCGCTCAGTATTGAAAAAGCACTGACGCTGAAGATCGACAAGTTCTTCAACAGCACACGAGAGATTTCCAATCCGCCGCTGACCGACTTCTTCGACAGTGACACTTCGATCTCTGGATCCGCGCACTACTCCAATTGCTTCAGAGCTCAAGACGTGTACAGTGATATTGACAATGATACCACGACTATGAGTTAAATCACTCTATGCTGCATTAACTCGATACTTGCTGCGAACGTACTCGCTTTGTATGTTCAGAGAGGAAGACCTAGTCACTACTTTCCAAAAGATCGTCTATAGTGTACTCAGACAATATTTGATATGATGAACACTCAATAAATCATATACAACATAGAGAACTGTGTCCTTTGGGAATTTTGTAATTTTAAAAATGATCGACCACGGAATGTGGACGAATCTGGGATCTGATTAACAAATATTCTACTGTTGATAAGTTGATAGTGCATGTATCTACATCCGATTGCGAAATATCAAAATTTGGCTAGACAATCCAAAAATTACACATATGACAAAATATATTTTCAGTATAACTAGAATAGAATACCAATTTCCGTCAAGGTTTGCAGCTCGAAGTGAGTTGCAAAGTAAAACTAAATTGAAGCAACAATTTCGGAATATTTCTAAAATAAAGTTTTAAATGGTCTGACCAAACTCAACCTTTCCGAACCTGAAATCTTACCTTCCGAAGATACTAGCAATGTTTGCAGTGTCGAAGGAACAGAACAGTTACAAATCTATTGAGTGACGACCGTCTGCCCAACATCGTTAGAACCGGCTTATCAACAAATTTTAAAATCTCAAGCACGGTTTCATCAGTTAATATGTCCGCATACACTTTAAAGAATAATAATAAACTGTGCATGATGTATGTATGCTGTATGTTTAAATACAGCTGGTCTCAAAATAATAGTGTTTTTGACTAGTAATCTCCAAGAACATCCCCAACAACTTCTGTCTCCTATAAAGCACATGTAATAAGATAATGGGTGATGATCGTTACTATTTAGAGAGAAAAAAACACGATCAACGCCTACTTAGCTGTATGATATCAATTCAGTTACTGATCCAAGCAATCTGTGAATGTACATCTTGACATTTTACAGCTCATTATAATTTTCCGACATCATCGATTGCATCGTACGCCGTATTGGTGTACTTTTATATCTACATATTTTACATTCTAACAATTCTCTTGTTTGAGAGCCGATAGAAGAAACAAATACGCCATGTCATCTTCGGAGCGTCAAGAGGAGACACCGCTGCTTTTCTTGTTTTTGGAGGACACCGTCGCCTCGCCCAATCGCAAGCCGTTATTTGGGAATAACGCACGATATCATCGCATCTCCGATGGCGTCAGCAACGTCTTCACGCAGTGGCCAGGTAAAAGACTTACCAACTAGCAGATTCTAACAACGAGAACAACAACCTTGAGTTAGTGCTAATGTTGACTCGAAGTGACTTCAATCGTTCATTTTTGAACTATTTTGAACGGAAAGCTGCTGGTACATTGTTTAAACAAGCATTTAGGAATTCACCAATGAACCACCAATCTTACTGATTCACATTTGGAAAAGCTAGCAGAACAAGTCCATATTAGAGAAGTTATGTTAAATCTTTTTTATTACTGCATTTGGAATTGAATAGTATTGAATGTTAACAGTGAAAAAACTGTGAATTAATTTATGTTCTTCTCTTTCTTCTTTCTTGAAAACCCGATATGTTTCATCTACTTTTTTTACATTAGCTTAAAGTTATTGCATAAGATTAATAGAAATCGTTAGTAATAGAAAAAATCGTTCCTCCAACATTTTAAGTAGCCGTCGGGTAAAAGTGGAGATTTGGAAGACCAGAAAATTATGTTGGGTATAGGATAAAGATTTTATTGAATTCAGTTTCATTCGAAAGTTAATATCTACAATCCTACATAATTAATTGATGTAGGACATAAAATTATATAAAATGATTATATGAAATGATGGTAAAATGATATTGTACATTTAGTACATTTAGTACATTTAATGTTAGACTCAACTTTTAAGAAATCAATCTATTTTGATTTTAAATATTATTTTATTCAAATTCTATTTTCACATTTTTATGTACCATGTACCAGGATCAAGCCCTGGTTAGGAAGGGAATGGCCTTGGGAAAAATCCTGGACCGGTCACTGTTCCGAGTCTTTCAGGGGAATCTCGGAACGTTAAGGCAAATGCCGATGATTTCCCTACTCCCCCTACACTCCAACTCAATTTCACCCTCATCCCCAATACCTCTATCCAACAATGCGGACTCCACTGAATAAGCTATCCACACCCAGAGGGTCGGCTAAGGTGTGGATGCAAAAAGAGGAAGTGAACAATAGGACAAATATAAACGCAGTTCAGTATATCCTCAGGACGAGGAAGGAAGGTGCACCTTTTGAGTTCACGGAAAAGCAAACTCCTACACTTGCCCATCTTCCCCTACACCCCAACTCAATCTCACCCTCATCCCCAATCCATCTATCTAACATGCGAACTCCACTGACAAGCTACCCGCACCCAAAGGGATGGCTGAGGTGTGGATGCAAAAAGAGGAAATGAAGAATAGGACATGACCGCAGTTCAGTGAATCCCCAGCGGGAGGAAGGGAGGTGCACCCTCTGAGTCCACAAAAAAAAAACACCTTTTATTAATGGTGTGAATTTTCAGAATAAATCATTCTGCCTGATCAGTTTTAAGGTAGGGCATTGGTATTTTAAGATCCATGCCCACCCCTAGCTACGGCCCTGAGGCAAGCAAGCAGGTATTTCAACGTGATTGCTGGCATGCGCAGTGAGATTGCCTGCGCCGCCGCCACCGCCGTAATTCGTAATTGACGATTCGCAATATGGATTTGAGTGCGTTATTTGCGATTCGCAATTATCCTCCACAGCCGACGAGCCGACGGCGCGCGCAATTGCTGGCGATTTATGCATATCGCGCTTGTCGGATTGGTTCGGCACGGTCTGGCTGGAAAAGGTGTGTTCGGTGATTAGCGTTGGCCGCCGCCGCCGCCGTCGTGTCTTTGCACGCGCTACGCTCGCCGATGCAATCGTAATTGAATGCGGATTGCTTTCAATTAGCGCACGATTCGCGCCTCGCGTTGACACGTTCGCGAACGAGCATAATTGCGATTGATTCGCACGCTCGGTGAACGCGAAACTGTGCCGATGTGTGATAAATAAATACCGCCTCCGGCTTTGTGCACGCGTAATGCTTGCGCATTGTTTAACATTTCATTCTCACATCTGTGCGCTTGTTTGCCTTTTGCGATTTGCGATTTCTATTGCATCGAAAATGTAATGCACTCACTTTCAAAAATCTATTTCTATTGGGTTTGCTTTATAATTAATAACCATAGAAGAACAATATATAAAATTCTTGTAAGTAATTTGGATATTCGTATGTAATGAATTAATTTCTCGGCGCAAGAAAGCGCAAAAAAATCATTTTTGAATAGAAACTCTCTTCTGTTATCTACGAAATTAGATTGGTCTTGAGGGGTCTTGAGGTGCGAGAAAAAAAGAATATTTCTGAATTATTTTTCGTTCTAGATCTAGGGAGGTAGGTAGTGTTGGGATGGAACAATAAGAAACGAAGCCATTTAGGATAAAGGTCCGACGATAAGCAATTTGTTGCATGTCGATTGTCGATTTTCTCGCAGAGTTGACAGATTAAGCCATTTGACTTAAATAATTGGCTTAACTAAAAGTTTAAACCAAAGGTTATTTTCTTTAAAAAACCCAATTGGTTTTTATTAATTACTTTGTAAGAATTTACTTACTAATTGATTTATTTTTATTTTTTGCCAACCCTGTTTTCTATTATTCTTCATTGCATTAATGGGAGGTTTTGTAAAATTACTTTACCTTCCTCATATAGTTGACTAATGTTTATGATTAATCGAATTCAATATCAACTAAGCCAATTTATATTAATCAGGCTTTTACTGACATATCAATTATGGAAAGAATTGTATAAATATAAACGCTTTATTAAAACATTTCTTTATTGCCATGCTACTAATCATATTATATTCATAGGTATTTTCGATACTGATATAGGAAGTGTTCTGAAAAAAGGAAGGCAAAAAAAAACCGACCGAAGCCAACATGGATGTGGATAAAATGTAGAAAGTTGTTCGCGTGTTGGAAGAAAAGCACGGATGTGTGGTTCTGCGTGGCTCGATTCGTAATGACTGCTATCCGCACGCTCGTAGCGTGGATGATAATTCTCAGGTGCTGCGAGTAATTATCGTCGTGCCTACGACGATGACGGTTGAGTGCTACTCTACTACGCGCTCAGCGGATGGAGTCTCGAGTGTGTGGTAGGGTGATTTATCAATTGTAGTATAGTAGTTTTTGGCCAGTGCGTTCGCTCGCGTGCTTCGCGCTTCGTTGGCTTTCTCGATGCGATGCGATGCGCGACGGCGTGCTGCCTCGCTGTTGGTTTTCCTCCACGATTACCGAACGTCTTCTTTATCGCGCGCGCCGATCGGAAATCTCCGGGTGTTTTATAGCGTTCGCTTCGTGTGCGTTTCGGGTTTCACCATCACGTATGGACTTGTATCGATTTCGATCGAATGTTGCTGTTGTGGCGTTTGCCATCTTTAGAGGCTGCCGAGTGCCATTTACTTGATGCTTTACGCCATCGCACTCGCGGATCGACGTTGCTTTGTTCTTGGCCTACAAGAGTGGTCAAGACTTTATTTCGTGTCTCCTCGGGATGGCTTTGTGTAGGTACAGCGGTAGTTATGCCAACTTTAATCCAAACCCTACATGAAAACTTCCACCTTCCAAGCTTAGGAACTCCTCGGAGCTCTCAAGTCGAGTTTTGCGGTTTTGCGCCGCTGATGACTTGCCGGCTTTATCCCGACGTAACCTCACTTTCTTGTGTTGCACTGTAAGCCAGCCAACTAACCCACAACAACAACAACAACAACAGCAGCAGCAGCCAGCAGCAACGATGACGAGGAGAGGATGGTAGCAGTGGTTTCGAGGAGGAACTCCTTGCCTTGCTCTAGGTCACCGCCAGCCACACCATCGCATAGCCATTGTGCGAAACAAAGGTGTATTGGGAGGGTAGCCGCGGCCGACACAATGCGTCTAATCTGTAATCCCCAATCTTTCCAAACAACCGAACGGCCGCCAACGAGCAGCAATGCGCACGATAAACGAAGCGTAAGAAGACGAACGGGCGTGCGGCAACGCTTCAAATCGATATCTTATAATTGGATCCACCCTCCTCTTTCTCTACCACTCTTTCCATCGCGGGTCGAGGGATGATCTGGGGAAAAGACCCCGGCTTGCATTGAGCTGTTTACATTTTTCTGCCGAAATGCGCAAATTCCAAAATTGCACTGCCCTCGAATACCACCTGCCCCCCTGGTACTCAATGTTTCGCTCCCTTTCTCCCAACCAACGTTGGGGGCTTAAATGATCAGGGAAATCCTTCGGGTGGTTGAGTTCCTAGTAAGGCAAATCTTCCCACAGTAAGCCGCTCGGGCAACGTTAAGCAGCAAGGTGAACGAAATGCCATCTGGCATACCCTCGGGATTGACGCGCGCATTACGTCTCTATATGGTAGGGTTAGGCTGATGGTGCGGTAATAATAGTCATGGGTAAGGTAGGCATTGTCGTACACGAGATCCAAATAATAGGTTGGAGTTATTGCGGTTGGGACACACCGTTGTTGACGGTGTGCGCTGTGATGGCTGTAGGGGGTGATTAATTACCCCAGCCACAAATATCCAATTAGGCGGTTGCCGACTACTCGAACAGAAATGAGCGTATTGGTTGTTTAAACAGTCGTCGGGCGTTTTGCAAGGTGGATTTAGTAGTAGCAAGCAGCATCATCAGGGATTGAAGCAAGATTCAAAAATGAGCAATCCTCTCGTTAGCTCAAAGGATGATTGAAGTGATGGAAAGTGTAAGGTAGCGTGCGAAATGCTTTGCCAGAGATCAGTGATATCCAACGAGGTTTTTAAAGCAATCAAGTGGAATCTTTACGGTCGGGGAGCTATTGTTACAGATCGCAGGTAACATCCGGGTGTGATATTGAGGTTAGGTAGGTCCATAGGACATGTGTACCGTGTAAAGTTTGCTTAGGAGTGATCTATTAATTGATCAAGGTGCAAGCGAGCACGGCCTGATCTTGAATGATTGGGTGCGCGGGGTGGGTATGTGATTCGGTGGCGGGTTTATGCGGGCGTTATCGACATCGATTGGCAAGCGTGGTTATTGTATCGGTTTAATGGGCATGTTAATGTAACGGACGATGTTACATCGATACATGCCGCCGCCGCCGCCGCCGCCGCAGCCCGTCACTGCCAATCGCCCGAGGCAATCGCGCTCACGCTCAT
Organism: Dorylogaster longipes; assembly: GCA_027580035.1. Taxonomy (NCBI): domain Eukaryota; kingdom Metazoa; phylum Arthropoda; class Insecta; order Coleoptera; family Staphylinidae; genus Dorylogaster; species Dorylogaster longipes. Next base: position 8,881 of record JAODFX010012198.1, on the reverse strand, counting down.
GCCCACAATGTCGACAGATGCCGCCGCCACCGCCGTCGATACGACACCAGCCAGACAGCAATAACTGCGACCGCCGGCATTATCCCCCCACTATCTATTATGCGCGTCTCTCGATGCGGGGCAGAAGCAAAACAATTTCGTACAGTTCAATCATCCACCATTCGCCTTGTCGTTCGTACTTCATTTCCATATTGCGTGTTAATAGACTTGATGGCATGTAAATCAGCGATTTATTAACCTCAATTTTCCTTCTTTTCATTTTTCTCTTTCTCCCTCGCTTTCACACCAATTCTCTTTGTATCTCTCTCCTTAATTCTCTTTCTATCTCTTATCCTTTCTACTCTTCCCTCTTATCGATTCTTCTATTCTATTCTTTCCATTCCTTCTTTTTTCGATTTCCCTCTGTCTAATCTTATCTTTTTTTCTTCTTTTCCTTCCTTTAATCAGGTGTTTCTCTGTTGTTCTCTCTTTTCTATTCTTCCTCTGTTTTTCACTCCTTTAATCTCTCATCTTCTCTTCATTTTTATTTCTGTCTTTCCTGGAGAGGAGAGGAGAGAAGGAGAGGTATTTTTCTTACTTCTCTTTGTCTCCACTTGTCTCTTCCTTCTCTTTCATTCTCATTCTCTCATTTCAAAAGATGAAAGGCATTGAAGTCTATTCTTTTTTTGTGTCTTCACTTCCTTTCTCTCTCTTTTTTTTCTGACCGCTCCTCTTTCCCTTTTTATGTTCTTCTCACTCATTCTATTCCTTTCTGTCTCTCGCTTTTCTCTGCCTTCTCTCTTCTATCTCTTTTTCCTCTCCTGCACCCTCTTTCTTTTTTTCCCTGTCGGTCATTCATTGTCTTTCTTTCCATCTTTCGTTCCTTTCTTTCTCTTCCAATCAGCCTCTTCCTCCTCTTCGTTTCTTGACCTCCTTACTCTTTTTTTTTACCTTCCATCTTTTCTATCTATCCTTTATTTCTTATTTCTCTCTCTTCCTTTGTCTCTCTTCGTTTGTCTCTCTTCGTTTGTCTCTCTATCAGTTTCTCTCCTCATCCTCTAGTCTCTCGGTGGAACAATACCATTCCACTACGAGAAAGGGGTGGAGGTGTACGTGGGTGCGCAGTGTACGAGGGTGCACAATGTTTGGCGTGCGCGCACGCGCCTGACCCTAAACATATTATTGGCCCAATTGAGGGTTATCGAGTTCACGCCGCTGCCGCCGTCGCAGCAGTAACACGCTCGTGTACCCCACCCCGCCGCCTCCACGTCGCGTCAAGGGTATTCGCGCCAGCGGCGGAGGCGGCGGTGGTGTCGTGTTATGAACACGAACTTGGAGGGTAATCAAAATATCGTCGGGCAATTATCTGTGTAATCACACCGCGCCGCTTGCCGCCTCGTGTGCATCCCATGGGCTTGGGCTTGTCATGTGGATTTAATTGGCTGGCGGGGCGAGTGCCGTCGGGTTGCTACCGCGCGGTTAATGAGCATTATGGTGGCCGCTGGCTGTTGCTCTGCATTCGCATACTCCATGTATGGGGTCTTGCTGGAATTCCGGGATACTATCGCTCCTTGAGCTTGGATGAATGCTAACATGAATAGAGATCACATTGAAACCGGAGAAGATGGATGCTTAAAAACATTAAAAGCTATCATTTCTATAAATGGTGCGCTAATAATACTTTTTTATACAGCTAAAGTCCGAATCCCATGTTGGATCACAAACTGAAATTTAGAATTGAAAGTGAAATATCAGTACAATTCACAAAATTCTAGTATAGATTTGATAAGGATACTTGAATCTGTTTTTACAATTGCAAACCCCATTTGGAACGCAAATTTGTTGTGATCTTAATATTGTCATGATCAGGGGATTTAGTCTAACTCGAATACAAAAAAAGCAAATGTGTATGGCCTAGGGACCCGTGTTCTACACAGGAACAAACACAGTTGCTACGGAACCTCATTCACCATATAACATCATGGGAAGCAGTCCTTCCTAGTTGTCTATGAAAATAACATTCCAACCTACCCAACATGTCCAATTGCAAGCACCATTCGCGTCATTGCTACAAATGCTTTCCCCTTCTCGGTTTTTCCGTTCGGATGCATATCGGGTGTTTAGTTTAGGTTGTCGGTCGTTCGATGATGTCGATGTCACCGCTAATATTTGCCTTCGACCTGTTTGCCCTGGATACACACACAATACACGCATGGGCTGCATATCATTTCGTGAGTAAATATTTCGACTAGACCGAAAGACGAGGAGGAAGAGAGAAGGCGGAGGCGGTGAGGAGGAGGGAAGTCGGCGACAACCCTGTTCCGTCGCCAGCCAAACGAAAACGAATCAATATTGATTTTGGTAGTCGGTATAGGTGATGGGTTCGTGGTAGTGCAGTTGCCCTCCTCGGGGCTCTCTTCTCCCAAGCGGTAGTTTCGTCGGCATCGGTCTATTATTACGCCTGGGGCAGGGGGAGAGCGAATTCACCCCTCGAGGCGACGCAAGCAAACGGAGCGGAAACGGAGTTCCACTCCCAAGAATTAAGAACCTTATTGTCACTGGCCAGCAGTCTTTCGATAAGATCGGATGTCGCCCGAGGGGACGACGCGACGTGCGTTCAATCATCTCACCACTTCTTCGTTGAAGAGACAGAGAGGGAAAGAGAGGGAGAGAGAGAATGGATGAACTGGGGGCCCGAAATTCCACTCTGGGTTTTTTGCGATGCGCCAGTTTGTCGTCGGTAGCATGTTTGGCCAGCGTTGTTCGGCGTCCATTGTTTACACGCGTTTCCCACGTGCAAAACACACAACACCGAAATTCATTATGCTGCTCCTGCCGGCGACCGCGCGTCGGTTATCGATGCGAGAGGAGGGCGAGGAGGAGGATATCGACACGAGGAGAAGCTTGTCGTCCGTCCCATGTTTGACAATGTGCACACGCTTGTTGTTTGTACGTGCGCTGAATAACGCGTGCATTGTTCGCCAGCGATGAGACACAACGAACGCGAAGAACACTGATAGCGTTCACCGAACAGCGAACAAGCATGCGCGCCTGTGTTTGGCCAACAACACCTCATAAAATGTGCAATTGTGTGGCGTTTTCGCGCAACGTGCAACGCGCAACGCTTGGCCAGCATTTCACCTCTCTCTCTCTCTTTCTCTCGCTCGCTCTCTCGCTCGCTTTCCTCTCGTCTGCTATTTCGCCGCGCACGCGAATTCATTCATTACGCAATAATTTGCTTGCGCGAAAAACTCGCGCCCCAAAGTATTGTTCCCACTTTTTAATGGGGAAACGCGCATCGCGCGATAATTGCACATTTGCGGAAATCGCAAAAATGTGAAAACGTCCATGAATGTTTCCCGTTGTTGTTGCTGCCGCTGCTGCCGTTGTTGTTGGTGTACTGAAATAATGCAATTGTAGCGTTAATTGCTTTGAAATGAGTTTTTCCAAACCTGCGTTCAACCAATTCCTGACAAATTCGCGAATTTTTTTCGGTGCGAACAGTTTTACGCTCAAAAAGCAGCCGTTTCACAACAATCTGATCACTGAAGGTGCGAATGAAGAATAATGCAAATTTCATTTTGTAACATAACTTAATTCAAAAGACTGAAGGGATTAGATTAGCAACTGGATTAGAATGAGTATTCATAAAATGCATCTAGATTATGACGAAAAGTAGTATTCAAAACTAGTTGGGCTTATGGTATAATAGATATAGATAGACATTTAGAATGGTAATCTAGAAGCAACTGTGAATTTTGGTTGAAAAGCGTTTTTCGTGCTTTCCTGACGCCACTTTGCTTTCTATCATCGAATGTTGTAACCAGTCGGGAGTCGCCGAAACTAATCGAGTCGCAAAGTGCTTCTAAAAAGAAATTGCCTCAAATGTAAGTTACTTGAGTTACAGCGATGATATAAAGTGTCCAAACTAAACAAACTTTTTCCAAATTTGTCATCAATAAAGAAATGTTCAAGCAGTTTAAAATTGAATCACACTTCTCGAAAGCAACATTCAAAAGTTAGTTGTAATGTAGGAAAATGCGAAACGGGAATTTAAGAATTGCATAGACCGTTTATTTTGTTAGATTGTAGTTCACTGCGCGTCATCTATGATCGTTGGGACAAACTGATAGAAAGCGAATGGACGAAAAGCATGCTCGGCATTCGATGCGATTTCCAACTTTTGTTACAATATACATATTAGGTGCATTTAGGAAGGTTTAATTGGAAATGTCGACGAGTGTGTTGCATTTGCAGCCTGCGTATTTACGATGGATGGTGTGTAGGTAGGTAGGTAGTGTTAGCCGCACGAAAATGGACATTTAATTAGCACGCCGCGCTCGCTCGCACCGCCCGCCGCCGCCGCCGCCGCCGGAGGCAATCGAAATAAATCCAATAACAAAACAATTACTCATTATGTATACATTTACGCGCGTCGCGCTCACGCTGCGAGCGACTGGCACAATATGTGCAAAAGCGCGCCGCGCTTAATGAGAACGTCCGTAATGTTAACGAGCAATCGCGTCCACCGGGTGTTGCGTCCGAACGCGTGTAGGTGTCGCGCGCGAACCAACGAACGAACAAATGAGGTTAGGTTAGCTTTTACCCATTTCGTATCCGCCTTTCTGTTTCCCCATGGAGGGGTGGGTGGAGGGGGCGGCAGCGGCGTTGGGCTTATTTACTTATCCTATTTGCGTGCGTTGCGTGTTTACTCCCATGCCGCCACCGCGCGAATTCGCACGCCGCGTTCGTTTCGTCATTACGGGATCGATTAATCCGCTGCCATGCCCAATCACGTCGAATGCGATTTAATAATTGACAATTTCATTATGAACTGCATTGCACAGTGAGCGACATTCGCATACCGACAGTAGCAATATTAACAAAACCACTTTAACAAAAAAAACAACACTTTATATTTGCTCACTGACGAACTTCTTCTCTGAACATCTTCATCTATTCATGGCGGAGATGTTTTTGTATCCTTTACACAGCGTTGGCATTCTATTATCAATTTTTTTGTAAGAATGTACTTATAATTTGATTTGTTCTTATTTATCGATTAATTTACCAATTCCCGTTTTCTAACTTTGTATTAAAAAATTCCATTTGATGTTATTTCATTACAAAAGAAAGTCCGTCGTTTTATAAAATAATTTTTATTTTGTTGATAACATTGGCAAAGAGTATATAGTATAGAATATATCTAGAGAAAATTCATTTCAACTATTTCAGGCATTTAATTGCATCCAAAAATTATTGTAGTTAGAGTTTCTGCCTCCCCGTATACCGGTCACCCTGTATATTAATAGTACATTGTTCCCCATTACCATTGTAAAAATGTAATTATTTTTATTTGAGGATGAAAACACAAATCAAATGTTCTTTGTTCTTTGCTTTTTGTTGTTGTTAAAAATACTCTGGTTTTATACCTGGTGACACGTGGTGTGGTATCGAAAACCATGCGTAGATAATTATGACGGATTGATTGTTCAATTAGCGAACGTGGAATGATTGAATGCGGGAAATATCAATTATAAGATTCCGTCGAGAGCAACAAGAGCATTGAATATGCAACGTTTTCCGAGCGGATAGCAGTAACAATTGCGAATGCATTTGTAGAGATCGCAATCCGTTGGATTTCATGAAGCAAGACGTGCGCGAGGCATGAACGCATGAATGCAAATGAAACGCTGCAGCATGCTTGTTCAAATCGCGTTACATGCGCGCACTCGTACGTTACGTGGGCGCAAATATCGCTTGCGCATGTTGCATTGAGTATTCCACCACCTCGTTGCTGTTGCTCTAGAGAACGTTGCCCATTTACTACTTTAAGATATGCATGCGCATTTCAATTTACATCGTGGTTGTACCAGGAAGTTTCTGACTTAACGAACTTCCTCAAAAGATGAGCATGATTCTTCTGAGATCTGAGTTCAACTGCGTGGAAATTGTACTCACTGCCCAATATACCAACGTCGAATTTGAAGAAGTGTGACGTATTTCTTGGAGTGATGACTTAACCATTCTTTTTGTATGAACAGTATAAATGGTGTTATTTAAATGGAAGTTCAAACATGTACGGCAGATTTAAGCGTGCTATTACTTTTGCTAACTATTTGAACATGGGATCATTGCATATAATTCACACGTTATAAGCTTTCCTGCGCAACGCTAATGTAACATAGACATTTATCCCCAACTTTGCAACCACACCTAAAATGTACGAGTAATAAATGTTTACTACGCTATCAACTGGCAACGTGCGGAGAGCGTTTGCTAGCCCTTTCTTTCCTGCTGATGTCATATGATAATAAGCGGAAGCTGTTATTTTACAAAAAAAAAGTGATAAAACTGTTTTGTCGCCAAATTAAAAATTTTGTTGAGACATTTGTACACTATAAGTAATACTGATATCACACATGATCACATCAACTGGAAATACAACTTGTAAACACTGCATTCATTATATAAACAAAATGTTTGACAATTATAAATCATTTGGTTGAGCAAACGAAATTGAGAAAGTATATAATTTTGATAAATAAACCTATCACTACAGCCTAGATTTCCATTTCTATCAATCATCGAAATTTGCATGCATTCATGCACCCTCAAACGTGATAAAAATGCACTATAAAAATCAGTGCTGTCAATAGAAATCCATGTTTGCAGTTTTTTCGAATTTCATCTACAACGTACCGAAATAAATGTTAAAATGTTTAGATTAATAGAGTAAGTTAACATTATATTGAACTATTTAAGCATTTCAAAATACCCTTAATGAAGAGTATTAAAATGTACTGAAATGATTTTGGAAGATTATTTTTCCGTAAAGTCGTAGGACCTGAGATAGCATTCTTTCTGCGCATTACTCTAAAAACAAATTTAATACTTGATTTGCCAATATTTCGAAGCGTGTATTTGCTTCCGTTAAAACATTCAATGAATCTATAAAAATGGATTTTGAGCAGGCTTTATCGAAATTGTAGTGAAGCAATGTGCGAAACGGCAGTTACAAGTTGATCTAGTTCAAACTTTTTTAAACATGTAATCGGCTTCTTCTGTTTATTACTTATTAAAAAAATCATCATATTTTTAACACTTAGGATTTCATACGCATGGCTTTTTGTGAAATAAAATAAAATTGCAAAGAGAGGGTTAAAAGGAGACTAAAAAAGAGTAGTCGCTTTAGAGAGCGATTATGATGCGGTGGAATATCGCCGATGCGCTCGGCTGCAAAGTTGATTAGCGGCCGATTTAATGGAAAGTTTGCGCAAGTGCACGCATTGAATGCGTGCGCGATCGCTCGTTCGCTCGCTAATTATTCATCCGTCAGCAGAGCGCCATGCATCGACGGCGAACGAGAATCAACAATTCCGACGCGGCTCAGTAGGAAATCTTTAAAAATTTGTAGCCAAAATGCAAACATTTCTAGATAGGAACTTAAAATTTGTAGGAGTAGTAAATAATAGAATTTAAATGAAATGCGCAAAAACTGTGAAAAATGGTTTTGGTTCCAAAATTCAATAGCGCGTATAATTAGGATGGCTTGTTTGTTTCTCTGCAAAAAGTTATAATTCAACATGTTTTTCTACTCATTGTACAAACAGATATTTACGAAGGCGTGATAACTGATAACCCCACTAACATAAGTAATCAAATTGTTTAAAAACTTTAATTGTTAGGGCTTCATGAAAATAAGGCATTTTGTTGGAGAAAACTTAACTCCATCTATGCTATACTTTGGGACAACATTATTATATTATTATACATAATTTTGGCCACGTGTTCTCAAATATTTCCTACTGTGCGCCGCCACCGTCGCCGGCTCACAGCCAAACAACACATCTCGCTGTAATTCCCGTTGTGCGCTGTGTTGCGCATTAATGCGACGCGTTGTTGTTATTTATTCGCGTGCGTCGAAATTAAAAACGGGGGCGAGTAAACAATGCGTGCCCGAATTGAATGCGCAATATTTTAATTAGCTCTCTCTGCCGGCGGCGCGTCGCGCGCCGCCTCCTCGTCGCGCGCGACGAGTAATGAGCAAATTAGCGCATTGCTATAATTATTTAATTTCGCCGTCTCGCTGCGGCGGCCATGTAATTAATTATCCGTCCTTCATTCATATTGCCATCGATCGCACACCAGCTAGCGCCACCTATGTTCGATGTCGCCTAACACAGTGGAATTTTATCTTGCAGGGTCCTCCGCAACCTGGCCAACCGTTCAAGTTCACCGTTGGCGAGTCATGCGATCGGATAAAGGAGGAATTCAACTTTCTCCAGGCACAATATCATAAGTAAGTTGGGGAATCTGAATCTCACTGACCACCATATTTTGCATCTCTTTTTTTGTTGCAGCTTAAAGTTAGAATGCGAGAAGCTGGCGAGCGAAAAGATCGAAATCCAGCGACATTACGTAATGGTGCGTAGTTTTTTTTTTGTAGTGTTACTACACGGTACATATTATTCGCCAGTTTATGAGTTGTGTTGCACTCAGAGTTGCCTACAAAACTTAGTAGATGTAATAGAATACAAAAATACAACGCCATCTAGCGCAAAAAATAGCAAACTTCTCACAAACAACACATGGTTTCTAATGATATTGACTAAATTTGATAAAAATTAGTAAATTTAAACCAAAATCTTGTGTTTGGCAATATTTTGATAAAAAAGAAAGAAGAATGTATCTTCAACTGCTAAAAAACATTTAAAATTTTAGTCTCCAAAGAAAATAACAATTAATTAAAACTAAAATTATAAAGAATTTGAATAACTCTCGTGTGGACAAACTTCTGACTATTCAATTTTATATTCACGATAATTTCCGTTTTAATAATGTAATTGACTCAGATATTGAATCAGATGTTGAAATTGTACTTACTGGTTAAATTCAATTA
>JAODFX010011977.1:0-10622 GCA_027580035.1 Dorylogaster longipes | reverse complement strand
TAAATATTTTGTAGGAATTTACCTGCTAATTGAGTTCTTTGTATTTATCGATTTATTCACAAATACCTATTTTCGAACTTTGCAATAAAAATACAATGAATGTTATTTTATTATAAAATAAAGTCCGTCGTTTTATAAAGATACTTTCTCCTAATAGATCCTAATAATATACATATAAGGCAAATATCCCAGCAAATTTCACATTTTGATGTCCCATATATGGTCATACGAAAATAGGGGGTACCAATTGTTGTAACTTGACATCTTAACAAATCAGTGTAACTCTATACCCTTTCATTCGTTCTTATCAATAACGATGACAAATCAGTAGCACGGTTGAAAGCAATTTTAAACACGGGCACATAAAATCACTGTTTGCACTACAAATATTATTCAAAAGCTGAATAGAACTGTAATTTACAATCGGATGCTTAATTGATGAGATTTTCCAGCGAAGTGGCCGGGACAAATACCCTATAAATACTTTATTACTGTTAATATCAAGCGACACTAAGCGCGTGGCCGATTCTCCAACTAGGAAGGCAGTAATCTCATAGACGAATGCCTATTGCATTCGTTTATGCAGTAGATCGGTTACGAAATATTCATTATTTTACTGGTTTCTTAGCAACTCGTTATAGTGGAGCGAAATGAAAGTCGGTAGAAAATGTACCTTCTTTTGTTGCAGTTTACGGTTTTGATACGAACCCCTTATAATGTTGTGGTAGAAAACACTCATGTTTCGTTTAAAAATAAAATAGACAAATAGGGTGCACGCTATTTTATTTAATACCTTTAATAATAGTACACGTACAACAAATTCTTAGGCTTTTAACATGTTATTTTATACTTATGTGTAAAAAGCATATTTGTTCTTTTATATAACGGGAGGCCAAAATTTATTGTAGTCTAAAAGTGATGAAACTGGTTAAAACTGGTTAAAATATAACGATTTAAAGCAGGTTTTTGTTGTGTTTTTAACTTGTTCTTTTTCCATAACTGTCCCTAACCAAATAGTGCGCTAACTAAATGCCATCATTGACAGGTGACTTAAATAGATCAACTCTTCGAAAATTTTCGAGTTGCTAGAAGGCGGATACAAGGGTAAATGTGATAAATTCCAGTGTAGCTAGCATATTTCTAAAAAACACTGTTAGCTAATTCGGTGCTCATCGAGGCTACCCGGAGTTCTCCAAAGAGTTGAAACGAAAACAACTCAAGTCTAAAAAGTAAATTTCTAAATAAACACTAAAATTAATTTTTCTATGAAATTTTTTCCTTGCTTATGTTTTAATAGACATTTCTTGGAAATTAAAATAATGTCTATATTAATTGTTTATGCTCGATTATTACAATATAATTAGAAGTATTCGATCAAAATTAAAGCAGTTCAACTAGGTTCAATTGGTTGCTTAAGTTCTTTTGTATGAATTTCTTTCGAATTCATATTCTATGGAACTAAATTCTAATGATTTCTCACAAATCAAGTAACATTGTGTAATTACGCAATTGTTTATGCTATTATAATTTTAGCGTTTAAGAATATATTCTTAGTTACATTTATGTACATTAGGTTTTATTTGTTAATGGATTAAGTCAATAGACAGGGCTAAGAGTTTCTATAAAAAATATGAGAATAATTACGATTAAATCTTAACAATCATTAAATGCGTCAGAGTAAGTTAACAAATAAGAATGCAACAACAATCGTCATCATTACAGCATATTTACAGAAAGATTTATCGTTAATTAATGAGTAGAATTGGAATATAAAAGCGTGGATAAGCTTCACTCAGACATCGAGTCATCATCTTGCACTCACACAGTAACATCCTTGATCTTAATCAAGTACTCTTGGTAAAGAGTAAAGAGTAAAGAGATACTTCTCACACGTATACTCCATTTATAATGCAGTTTGCTAAGTACTTTTTCATTTTGTTGTCTTTGTTGACGATTGTACCTGTTGGTAAGTGTGTATGTCTACTAGATTATCACTTGTTAAAACTTGTCATTTTCTCATTTTAGTGTTTATGAGACATCATCATCATCATCATCATAATACTCAATCAGGATCAATAATTAGCGTTTCCCTCTTCTCCGATGAATCCATTTCTGTATTATAAAGTAATGTGATTCGGACAATTAAGATTTTATAGAATAGGTAGAAATTAACTATATGTATAATACAGTAGAGCGTTGATAACACAAATTCATAGATAGGGTGGTTCGGATTTTCAAATTGTGCAGATTTTTGAACATTAAAACAAAGCTTGTTTAGCATGTGCTTTAATTATGATATTCAATTGATTTAAATCTAGTAGGTAAATTCACAATTCATGGCTTATACAATTTCTTAAATAACGTTACTACTACTGTAAATACGTATATGTTCTTACATTTTCAGTTCTTGAGATCACATGAAGGAATATATTTTAATACAGTATTGTGTGTAATATATAATTTCAATATAAGCGCTCAAAAATATTATTGCATGCGAACAAAAATTAATTAATTGCACAACAAACAAAAACACCCATACACACTAGTGGAATTCTACATAAAGGCGTTCTGATTTTTGACGTTTCGGATTATTGACGTTGATATTATCGACGCTTTACGGTAATATTATTTAGAATAATTTCTAATACTTTCTTTGCTTGTATTTGTTAACAAAGTTTCCGTTCATGTAATGTTTGGTATTTTGATGATTTAATATATGTATAATATGTAAAGATTAAAATCGTTAACAAGGAATTCCAATTTTAGTTTTGGACATAAATTTTTTTTTTCAAATCTAATGTAATAAATCATTATATATATATATATATAATATATATTTGCAATCTGCGCAATCAATGAAAACTGTCTAACTTGGTCACCGACGGTAGCTAAAAAGTGACCGATTTAATTTTCGGTGAATGCAAAAACTATTTAAAAATCACTATAAATATTCAGAATTAATTTATTTATGCTTGTAATTCAACATATAAATTGTGATATTTTTAAACAAAAATTTATATTAATCTACATCCTGCTCCTGTGGAGTATTGCAATTCTAGCAGTGCTAACGATGGAAAATGCAATTTATCTAGCTTTTAATAGGTAATTTAATAAGTTTTACCACTGATAAATTAAATGGAAGCTAGCAATCATAAAATAGACTTAATGTATGGCCTAAAGTACTGCAATGATAACAATACTGGCTCAAAGAAACACAAACTCTTTCTTGAGCGGACACGGGAAAAGTCCATTACTTAAATTTATAATAATAAGTATATACATATATATATAGGTAACTTTAATTTGTTTATTTGTAGGCTGTATTTCAGCGAAGGATTGAATGCACATTCTAAGATTGGTTGTTTATTTCCTATCGGTGTATAGTCATGTAATCGATTAGTAATATTTGCTTGGCAAACCGGTGCTGGAGGGTGCCTGCAGGACGCAGGAAGACGGCAAGCGATCTTCTCTTAATTCCACTATCGTATCCCACACCTTTGCGGGAGTAATGGGAGAAGCTTGCGTCGAGCAGCGCGAGTTATTAAGATGTAAACGAACCTGCGGTGACGGCGTCGGCGGCGGCGGTTGCGGCAGTGGCGGCGAAGATGATGAAGGGATGCCTCACCGAGAAAGTCGTCGGGCAGCGGCGGTGGTGGAGGCGGTGAAGGCGATCCGGATGAAACACAAGCAGCGCACGTCCGCCGCCCTTTCCCACCCCTCCTATACTCGGCGGTGGTGGCTGTGGCGGCGGTGGTGGCATATCGCGTGGCCCATTAATTACCACGGTAATCACTGCCGCCGCCCCAATTAGCGACAAGCAGTGTCGCAGTCCTTACCTTCTCCTCGCCCTCCACCCCTGCATCCTCGGTAGCCGACAACGCATTCCCGTGCACATCATCTCAGCAGGCCGAAAAATTCTCATTAACTCACCCCCTTGTTTGCACGCGAATAAAAACTCGCCCGCTGCGCGTCGTAATTGTTAATTGCAACTTGATGCGATTAAAAACGTATTTTGTGAGCGCAGTGTTGCAAAAACGTTGCAAACTTTCCATCAGCTACTATCAAACTCTCAAATTGGCTCAAATTGGTTCAAAATAAACAGGTTTCTCAAATAAATGCTTTAATCATACAAATCTCTTGTTGTCTTCAACCGGTTGTAACCGAAAATCGAATCCGTTTTATCCAGTTAAAGGTAAATATCCCAGTATTCGTTCTTTCGCTGAAAAATATCGTAAATTAAACACCCGTTTGCAAATTATGTTATGTGGAGACATCTTACAGAACTAGCTCGAAAATTGCTTTTGATATTTGTGATGCAAACAGTTTCATGTGCCCGTAAGGCCACGGGCTTTGGATCCTGCCAGTGATTCGTAATCATTATTGGTAATAGCGAACGCACGACAAATACTGGTACAAATTTGAATTTAGAATTCTAATAAAATACTATTTAAAATTAAACTAGAGTAAAAGATTATTAAACATACTTCTCGTTATTAGAGGATATTACAGGAAGAAAACTTGATAAATTCTATATGCCACTTTCTATTCCAAATATTCTCTTACAATTAGTATGACGATATGGGACATTTACCTTATATCGATGGTATCGTCAGAGCTACTATTTAAAAACAGTTTATCCACATTTAACAGTTACTTCATGCAGAAGCGCTGCTGTTTGTAAAAACCTGCATGCCAAAAATCTTTTTAGTCGGGTAAATAATTTTGTGTAAACTGACTGCTGATTGCTGTAAACAGCCACCTGTTTACATCCAAGCCTTTTTTTCGATCTGGTTTGACATCACTATTGTCGAATTCCCTGCGATGCAAATTTCGGTGCGAACAAAAAGGACGCAAGAGAATTCCGCACGCACAAAGCCTAAGTAAGCAATTTCCGCGTGTGCGCATTGTCGTAAGGAGCAAAACTTCACGCCGTCGATCTTATCAACGCGCAAGACATATTGCGCCGCGATAAGCGCTTTGACAAAACGTGCAGATAACTTGTTGTTGGTGTTGTTGTTCTTCGCGACTATTACGCTTTTATATCTGCTCGTAAATTGCCATGCACGTCAGACATATAAGAAAGAGTTGGAGTAAGATGGTTTGCTTTAATTCAGTAGAGAGTAACGTTACATAATTAAGCAAAGTAAATTTCGCAGAAGTCATACTTACTCTTATTAGAACGACCACACAGCAGTAAAAGGCTTAACTCAGAGGAGCGACTTTCCGACGACAAAAAAGTCGTTGCGCAGTCATTCGCCTGACTGACATAAGACTGACATCACATCATTGTGATTAATTTTTTAAATAATTTGCTTATATCCAGTTATATGCATAATAAAAGTCCTAATGTATGCGGTGTCTATTTTAGTTTTATATTGCATTTTTATTAGAATGGAGAAGGAATCGTTAGAAACATAGTTACAATAGTTATCACTATTATCCTATCGCAAATGTCTCAAGTGACTTTCAAATTTGAATTTCCCGCGCAAAACTGTCATATGGACAAATTATGTCACACCATATATTGTGGGCTGGTGGGGGATAAAAAATAGGTGGAGTTATATCTGGACACGGTTCATTATTTATCTTTTTCACCTATAAATGTTTTTGTTTATTGCATTTACGGAGAGAACCAAAATAATTGCTTGATTCTTCAAAAATGAGAAACTTATAAAAAATTAAGTGAGTTAACAACTTAGTGATTATAATTGTTACTTTCCTTTTTGTCAATTTTAAAGATTTAATATACTTTCTTTTTGCGTTTTCAACAAATTTATGAGAACTCTTCTTTTTAAATTAAAATAAAATAAACATTTTAACGCCATTTCGCATGTACATCAAACATTCATTCACAAAATATAATTTATTTTTACATATAAATTTAGTCTAGGTATGGATAAAGAAATATTAAGGCGTAAAAAGAGAATTTAGTGTAATTATTAAGTTCTAATTATCCAATGTTTGATAACTCAACAAAAATATTACCGGATAGATGCTGCATAAATTTTTTTCTAAATATTATTGATTTTTTTCATTTTGTGAAACATTTTGATCATCATAATTGCATATTCATATAAAATAGAAAAATTATTAAGATTTTTTCATAAATGCTATAAATTATAAGTCAGGTGTTAGTATTATGATGTTAGCTTAAAGCTTCAGGGCGACACACACATTTTGTACTTCGAGTATATTCTCTATTAAGAGTTGATAAGCGCCTCAAAAAAATGTACAATCTAATTGTAAACTACGGATTGTATAATATAAGTTCTGTTTTTCACCCACTATTTTGCCCAGCAATTTTGTTTGGGCAATGTATTTTCAAGATTTTATAAATCTTGTAAATACACATACACATACACGCAAACATATTATACGTATTATGTGTATACACTGAATATATGTATACGTCAATACGTAAATTATGCCTCCATGAGTTCCTTAAGAACAATTCTATCTATTCGCATGCGTTTGTCATGCACGCTACGCATAACGTCACGTAGCAAGAGCATTCAGTTAAGCTTTGTGCTCACTTACCAACAGGCACAATGGCCAAAATAGCTAGCAGGACTAAACAGAAAGTGGCAAATTGTATTTTGATGAAATTTCGTGTGTGATAAGCTCGGGTGTTGTATTAGAAGAGTTGCAGTAGATTCTTCGTCTGATTCTAACATCGTTTCCACTTTTATATCCACTTTTATATTACTCTTTGCATAATCATAAATACTTAGATAAATAGGTGCCAACATAATACAATATACACCTTTTAATTGACTTTCATTTGACGCATTTCATCGGTGTTAATATTTAAAGAGTAAACATTTATCAATTTCATCAGTTTAAGTGCGTAATCGTGATATAAACAATAAATACTCTTACGTATTGCTCTGCTATTGTAAGATAGTTACATTGGATTAAGTTTGAATGAAGTTTGGTGTTTGATAACAAAACTCATCAAATAGCATAGTCCCATGTGTGTATCGCTATCTGAGGGGAGTATGTAACTTAATAAAAGCACGTTTCCGAAGTAACTAATTCTCTTAAGTTAGGTTTGTGGAAAATTGCTGGAAATTGTTTTTCCATGAATAATTGTTTGATAGTACCTAATAACTTATACATTTTACGTTATATTTTTTGTTGTTCAAATTTTTCTGTGGCTTTTTTCATGAGATGTTTTATATATTCCAAGTCTTCAATCTTAAATGTACTTCCTGACCTCTCCTAAATAGAACACAGAGCTGGGCAAACTCGAGTACAATACTCGAGTATTACAGTTTTGAGTACAATTTGTAAGTATTCGTACTTGAAGTCGAGTACTTTAGATTTGGCCATAAATACTCGAAATTGTACTCGAGTACATTACTTTGCTGAAAATACTCGAGCGTCTTCTCGAGTACATTTGTTCTATTAGAACAAATTCTAACAATTAGTCTAACAATTGTAACAATATTAAATCACCTTTCCTCAAATCATTTGAATATTTTTGGAATTCAAGTTTATTGAAGTGTTGGAACTGCATAAGAATTGTAATACATCATTGTAATACAAAAATCTTTTTTAGTATTATTAAACCAAAGAATTGTTTGCGACAAGAACTTTAAACGATTGCATATAAAATTATATTTCAGAAATAAATTGAATTTGAATTTCATTGAACACACAAATATTAATTTATTATTTTATTCAAATTCTACTTTCACATTTTTAGGTACGAGTACCAGTATTCCTCATGCGAAAACATGAATTGCATCACAAATATCATTCGGTATGAAAAGAAACTTTAGAGCTAGTTCTATGAGATGTCTTCACATGGTTTGAAAATTGAATATAATTATAATTTCCAAGCGGGTGTTTAATTTATAAGATCTTCCAGCAAAGTGATGAATACTGGGTCAGTGACGAATAATGTAACATTTATCTTATATGCTATTAAACTTGTGAATTTATTTGTTATTGTATTCGAACTACAATGAATGCATACGAAAATAACATTTAAAATTCTAATATTCTCACATTCTCACATTTGCCAAGTGTGCAACAGTACACGAAATAAAATTATTGTACACGAATTTATATAAACAGCCATCGTTTTATCATACAGAGGTCCCTTTCTGCAGGTTTGTTGAAGAAAGCACTCTTTGCAGAGCGGTCTAGTATAAGAAACTGTTCTGCGTCTATCTGTTTCGCCTCCCTGCGATCATAAAACTGCCAGCGAAAAACAACCAGCCATGGGCGGATGGCACACATAACCACGATGCGATGCTGTTTATAGCTCCACTCGTAGCTCCTGCCACGATTAATGTCGAAAGTCGGGAAGAGCGCGATTATCGACAACCACTCGGACGCCGCGCTGTCGCTCTTATCACGCTGCCTTGATAAACGCCGCTCGTGCGAGCGTCCTTCAAAAAAGTCGCCGTTTATCATCTTGTGTGCGTATGCGACCAGACGCGACGTATTATCTCCGCGATTGTTTTTTACGACGCTCTGGAGCATTCTCGTTAGGAGGGTGGTCACCTATCTCCCCTCCCGCACCCGCCTCGGCCACATGCCAGTTCGTACTATCCATACACCCAAAAAAAAGCAGCCGAAAAGTGAAATAATCATCCGGGGAAACGATTGAGAATCAAACGCAAGCCGAAAGCGAACGCTCGAGACGAATCTCCACGAGACGAATGCACATAAATCAATTCGCTATCTGCGCCTCTGTTTTTTCTTGCGTTTTATGCGTGCGATAACGCGCCTTATCGACGTCCAGCTTGCTGCTTTGACGCAGCGCTTATCACAAGCGACGTTCAAATTAAACGCCGCGCTTGCAAGACAAGCCACCGAAAAAAACAACTCGTAGCCGCCTGTTACAAAAATAACTCAAAGGGAGTTCGTTACATGGAAAACGTACTTTTATTAACGTATGTCTAATTGATAAATGTGAGAATGTTCAGAAAGTTCAAATTTAATAATATGCCATTGGTTTCAGATATGTAATATCTTTTCGAAAATAATGGTTTGTTATGTCATATGAATGCACAGGATCATAGAGAGGTAACATTTGAATGATTTGAATGATATGAATATTAAACTTCTGTATCAAAATTACCCGATCTCGGAACTAGGGCCCCCGAAAGCCCCGGTAAGGCAATGAAGTCATAGACGTATGTGTGACTCTGCAACTTATTTAAATTCGTCCCGAAACAAAAACTGCTTTTGTAAATCGTAATTAAATGTCGTCCTACATACTCGTACGATCTATATAATAAAACATGGTAATTTGACTGAAGGAATACACCCCATTTCGCTTTTTTTATACACCAAAAATATTGATAGTGTAAAATACTAAAAGAATACATCATTTGAGCAATTTGTTAACATTTTTAAAAATTGGGTTATTAATTTCGATGCTGCTATGAGTCTCAGGCAGTTGGCCTGTTTGTTTCCACAAAATTATGGTGCAAAGAAACGCACCCGTTTCATATTCAAATTATGTTCCGGTGGGTTTCCAAGTATTCATGAAAAGACCCTCCGATTATCATTTCTATGGGCAGTATGCGAGATGAGAAAAACTTTAAAGCTGCTAAGGCAGAATTGCAGGTGATACATATTCCTAAAAGCGGTAGTCAGAAAAAAACGAGATACTGTTCGCCCGGAACCTTCCGATACCATAAATTCACTTAAAATCGGGATTATGAAGAAAAAATGCGCCAAGATAAACGAAAGTAGCATTTCGGCGATAAATCTAAGATAATTTAAAATAAATCAAGAACCGAGACTACTTATTTGCTCATTTCTTAATAATTTATTCATTAAACCGTCATACGTTTGAGTGTTTAAAAATATTAAGATACTTTCTTTTGTATGCCAGCAAAAAATTGTTTTTTTTTTTCATATATTTTGATTTCTGCTTGGGTACAATGGAAATGCTACTGTTTATACAATATTGAAACGTTCACGTATGTCTGTCTGGTGATATTCTTCCTTTTTCTCATCGTGTGTTTACATTCGAGAGACCAACTTTTGTAGCAACGCAAGATACTTATGGGTTTCGGTTCAGACACGGTTATAGAGAATTCGAAATCTAACGCAACATGAATAATAGAAACATTCAGTTCGGCCACTCTGGCACATGTGACGTCTCGTACAAACACTACGAACACGTAGTCTAGGCATAAAGCAAAGGGGAAAAAACACAACCAACAACGAGCATCACGTTTTGTTCCACCATTCGCGCTGCGATTGTTTATCGGGCTCGATGTATAGCCGGCGGAAGCATAAGTAAACTATGACATGAGCGAGCATATCGAGACCAAGCGCGTAGAAAGCATGATAAACTGTGTCGTGCAGGATGGATTACAAAAATTGTGGAAACATGATAATAGAGGGAAGGATTTATGGGAAAATTTGGATCTTTCTTTCAAGCTCGTCTAAATTTGCATATGATTACCATTCTATGAAAGAATATTATTACCAATTATTATCTAAATTGAAATGGTCTTAACAGGATTGACGGGTTTAAACCACTTGATTTAAATTAAGGTTTATACCAAATGGTGTTTTTTTTGTCTCTAAAAAAGCAATGAGTTTTTATTAATTATGCGGTACTTACTAATTGATTTCTTTTTATTTATCGT
>JAODFX010011866.1:0-11139 GCA_027580035.1 Dorylogaster longipes | reverse complement strand
AAAATGGAAAATAAACGTGTAATCGGCGTGCGAAATGCTCGGAAAGCAAAATGTTTGATCGAAATGTACGATTTGCTCGTACCAGTCACAATCATAACCAGTTTCAATTTGATTTGGCTATACATATTTCAGTATTTGTTTGTGATCATTGTGATGCTCCAGCATATTTTGAATTTTTCTACACTTTACTTAATTCTAACTCATAACAAATTAAGAATTATAAATTTGGAAAAGTTCAACATCATCATTGAATCCAATTTAATAACTTCTATCTTATAACAACTTAATATTAACAGCAAGTAATGCATCAGAAATCCAACTAGGATAATCCTTGTTTGGATATAAATTGGCAAAGAAAGTTTGTACATATTCTGGAAATCGCTGTTTCGCGATGCTTTCCCGTATTTCTCGCATGAGTCTCGCCTGAAAGGCCAAGTTGTGCACAGTCAGCAAATGACATGCAATCGTCTGAACCGTAACAATTCCATGCAAATACGCCCTGTTGTGGGATTGACACGTTGAACAATTGCAATTGTCGTCAATTTTTCGAAAGTCCTTCTTGTATATGCCCTGCTTCAAATTCAGTTGGCCAGTCATAGTCAACGCACATCCGAAACGCTGCGTACCGAAAACAGTTACATAGAATCAAGCGCATTTCTCGGTTATCGATTGAGAGATCAAGACGTAAACTTACTGCAGTCCGCGTGGGAAACACGCAGTCAAACATATCCACGCCCAACGCGGAGCAAATAATCAAATCCATAGCAAAGCCAACTCCCATGAGATATCTCGGTTTGTCCTTGGGTAAAATATTCGTAGATAAATGCACCATTTTCCAGAAGTCGTCTTTGGATTCGCCACCGCTCAGTCCGCCAATAGCGAAACCGCGGACCTCGCGTTGAATCAAGTCATTCGCGCTAATTGTACGCAAGTCATCGTACAGCGTTCCCTGCACAATTGGAAAGACGCTTTGCGTTTCGGGATTCCGATGCGCTTTCAAGCAACGATCTAGCCAACGCGTTGTTCGATGCACAGACACCTCAACTCGCTCACGATCCATACTTGTAGTTTTAATCACATCATCCAACTGCATGACAATATCAGCACCAATCGCATTCTGAATGTGGGTGGAGTGTTCAGGCGTAAGCATAACTTCACTCTTCTGTGCATTTAATGGCTGGAACCTCACTCCTTGCTCAGTTACTTCTGCTAGCTTCAGAAGGGAGACCATTTGAAAGCCACCTGAGTCAGTGAGAAGCGATCCATGCCAATTCATGAATTTGTGAAGACCTCCAGCCTTTTCTAATATTTCTGGGCCCTAAGAAATATTTATTGAAAGTAGTTTCAAGAGTTAATACTAGAAAAACAGTAGATATATGTATTGGGAAAAAAATTATGCTTACTAACTGGCCTAGTTCCCAAGTGATAAGTATTCGCAAGAAGTATTTTGATTCCTAGGTTATCAATCTGTTCAGGAAGCAATCCTTTTAATGTACCCTAAAGTGGAAATGTTATTAAGCAAGGAATTGCATTTTGTTTCCAGTTTATTTTACCTGTGTTCCTACTGGCATAAATACAGGAGTATCTACACAACTATGTGGTAAATCCATCTTAGCAACTCGTGCTTTAGACGTTTTGCATTCGGCCGTTATACTAAATATTAAAGGTGTTTTGGAACCGGCCATTTTTTGCAATATTTGTTTCATTAACGTAAAGTAAATACTGAATACACTCAACACGCTCAACCCGATCAACACAGAGAACACGTGTTGAACGCGTTGAATTTAATTATTAAGATAGACAACCACATTAACGTAAATTTAAATCTGTTGATGCTGATCTCCTTATAACCTCAAATAAGTTTGTTTACTGTATTTATATCACCTTATATACTTAGAATTATTTAAGAGAAGAATTTTCAACACCAGGAGACCAACGAAAGGATTTGCATTGCATAATGGATTTAAAAACCATTAAAAAAGATTTAATAAAAGGCATCAAGGCCTGTTCTGAAAGGGGATTACATCAAAGTGTAAAATGGCTTGCTGAACTAAACTTTGCGATAAAAAACGTGAAAATTGAGGAAAGCACATCAGATTTAATGCATTTTGAAGACTGCGGAGAAGAGAATGAAGCCTACCTGCTTGCAAAGTCGTATTTCGACATAAAGGAATACGATAGATGCGCATATTTCATCAAAGATTGTATGCATCCAAAGTCACGTTTTCTCCTTTATTACACGAAATATTTGAGTATCGAGAAGAAAAAGTTGGATAACATGACGGACGCAACTTGTCCCCCTGATCCAACAAAAAATCAGCCTCTAAAAGATCTCTGCAGTTACTTAAAATCCGATTACAATGAAAAGAAGCTGGATGGTTACGGCTTATACTTGTACGCAGTCATAATGAAGAAGCTAGACTTGATTGAGTCTGCAATTGAAGTGTTTGTTGAAGCTGTAAATGAGACACCAATGCTCTGGGCAGCATGGCAAGAGTTATCGCTGTTGATCAGCAATAAGAGCAAGTTGCAATCGCTCACACTTCCAGATCATTGGATCAAGCAGTTCTTCCTCGCACATGCTTACCTTGAGCAGCTAAACAATGATGAGGCATTGCAGCTATGCTTGTGCTTGCAGAACATGGGCTTTAAGGATAGCTGCTATCTGCTGGCGCAAACAGCGATTATCTACCATAACCGACGCGACTTGGAGATGGCGATTCGCACGTTCCAAGAGCTCCTCGCGCAGGATCCGTATCGGCTAGATAATTTGGACACCTATTCAAACCTTTTGTATGTGAAAGAGTTGAAGAGCGAGCTTGCCGACCTCGCGCAGACCGCCGTCGCGATCGACAAGTACCGCTTGGAGACGTGTTGCGTGATCGGCAACTACTACAGCCTGCGGTCGGACCACCAGAAGGCCGTTCTGTACTTCCAGCGAGCGTTGAAGCTTAATCCGTACTATCTGTCGGCGTGGACGCTCATGGGGCACGAGTACATGGAGATGAAGAACACGAATGCGGCGATCCAGAGCTATCGGCAGGCGATCGACATCAACAAGCGCGACTATCGTGCGTGGTACGGCCTGGGGCAGACTTACGAGATCCTCAAGATGTACTCGTACAGCTTGTACTATTACAAGCAGTCGCAGCAGCTGCGACCGAACGATAGCCGCATGATCATCGCGCTCGGCGAGACGTACGAGCGCCTCGACAAGATCGAGAACGCGATCAAGTGCTATCACAAGGCGTGCCGCGTTGGCGACATCGAGCGCATCGCGCTGCTGCGGCTCGCGAAGCTCTACGACAAACTGGGTATGGTCATGCAGGCGTCGAACGTGTACAGCGAGTTCGTCTACAAGGAGACGGCACCGCCGCAGACGATGTCCTACGAGGAGCAGGCGGATTACTACGGAGCGCTGGAGTATCTCGCCAATACGCATTTGCAGTACGGCCGGCTGGACGAGGCGTACAACTGCGCCTACAAATGCTTGGATAACGATGAGGTTGAACGCTGTTTGCATTCGTTTGTTGTTGCGCTAATGGTGCATACTTTTGTTTGCAGACGAAAGATCAGGCAAAAGCTTTGCTCAAGAGCATAGCGGCGAAGCGTGGGGAGCTGGAGTCCACAACCTGCAACAACATCACGGAGATGAGTAGCATGAGCATGGACGAAACGGGTGATATCGGTGAAGCTTTTTCCCCTTCGGAAAATACCGAAAACGAATAATAAGTTATGCTAAGATAAAGTTGTTTGTATGTTTAAGTATTAAAGTATTAAATCTGAACTTAAAATTTCGGAAAACTTGAGAATAGTACTTGCAAATTTTTTATTTCTACCTTATTAATCTGCACAGAAACAAGCGAGGCAAGTTCTTTCAGGGTTTTCTTAAGAACAACTGTTGTTTGATAAAAAGTTCGTTCAATCTTCTTTGAAACAAAGAAACGTTTGTGCAACTTTATATTCAATGGAATTTTTGTACTTTTGTAGTATTCTTCAATTGAATTCAGAAGCAAACTTTTGAAAACAAATGAAAGACGGTTGATTCTTGAATTGAGAGTAAGTTGGGTTGTATAGCTAAGCAATAATTTAAATACGATGTAATTATCATTGAACGTTTTGTTTCATATTTAATACTTTGTTATACTGAAGCATGATATTGTTATATTCTTCTATTTATGATATTGCAGCAATAGTATGTTTAAAAAAGATGTGCAAAATAAAGATTCTTAACGAAAACTTTAGATATAGTCCATTCATGTTGTTATTAAAATTCAAGGTCATGCAGTAATATTTTTATTACTGCTTTCTTAACCAAATATTTAAAAAAAATGTATGGTCATTAAGTATTTCATAAATCCCGAAAAATAAACAGATATATCGTAATTTTTTCAATTCTAAGTCAAATAATTAAGAATAATCGATTATCATGTTAATAACAAATCTAGTAGGAGGTTTTTATGAAGTTGTTACGAATATGCATTGTTGAAATCAATGAGATGTGATGAGACGGTTTTTGAATGCAACGATTTGAAGTTCACTTTCCGTTGTTCGATGTAGGTGTCAGCAGCGATGCAAAACACCGTTAACACATGCGTAGTAGCCTTGGTAACAATCGAAGGGCAGTAAACGGCGATTTTTAAAGGGCTGGCAGTCGGTCGCTCGTGCGTGCGCATTTAAACCGAACTCTAACCGAAATACGTCACTCGGGCGCGTGCAGCACTGCACATATGCATCGTCATCAACAGCGCACCCTCAAATACTACGATTTCGAGTCCGATTTTGAATACCAGCTGCAGGAACGCGTAAGTAAACACACCGCCTGCTGCGAAGCGGAGCGTCATTCGCATTCGGTGTGGCCGTAGGAAGCTCTGATCAGTCGCACGGCAATGGCCTACAACCGCACCGCCACCGAGGAGTACTTCAACTGCATGTTCGACGAGGGCGACGAGGCGAACAGCGGCCCCAAGAGCAGCGACGAAAACATCGCGCTCACCAGCTCGGTGCGGAACTTCATGAGCTTCTTCCAGGGCCAGCTGGCGACCATCGCCGACGAGTACATACCGAAGCAGCTCGCGTTCGACGCGCCGCCGCCGCCGCCACCGCCGTCGATCGCCGCCGCCGGCGAGCCGGGCGCGTCGCCTCCGTCGGCATCGCCAGCGGCATTGCAAGATTGTCAGGCCGCCGTCGCCGACGAGGAGCAGCGCGCGTCGCCGCGTGGTGACGAACAACAGCAACAGCAGCTGTTGCAGAAGCAGCAGCAGGAGGCGGCGCAGCTCGCGCACGTCGCTGCCGTCGTCGACGCCGCCGTCGCGGCCGCCGCCGCCGTCGGTGGCAAGGACAATCCCTTTCTGCACGCGCAATTCACGCGTAACCTTAAGCAGCGCATCCTGAACGTGATCAAGGAGCGCCTCACGCACTGCACTCTGCGGCAGCAAGTGGAGATCATGGATGGGATTAGTGCGCCGCTCGAACGCGATCCTCTGAAGGTGCTCGAACTCGTCGGCTTCAAGGCGATTCTATGCGATGACGAGTTCAACATCCCCAAGGCGGCGAAGGATGTCGATGACGAGACGAAGAAGCGCAACGAGCGCAAGCTGCAGGAGATGGCGGAGGAGTTCTGCTTGATGGACCTCTCCGTCGACGTGATCCGCGCCTGCGACAAGAACACGAAGGTGAGGAAGCGCTTGTATGAGCTGTGAGAAGGGATGCACACCGAAAACATCGTTCAACTCAGGAAGGAAATGCATATCGCCCCTTTTCTACCATCCTCCGCACATTCCCTTCCGCCCCTTCGCACTCGCCCTCGTGTTTGGCATGCCGGCTGCTTCCTTGGCGAGTTTCGCGTGTTAAATTGATGGCCACTTTCTGCATATACGACCAGCTGGTCTCAGTGATACTAACTCAAGCAATTTTGCTCCAAATCATCTAGGTTCTTATTGGTTTTTTTGTTCTCGGCATTTTTTTGGTTTCTCCATTTTTTTTTCGTGCGCCCTCTCATTTGATAAGCCATTGTGATGCTAGTATATACATTTACAACATGTTCACCAATGTGCAATACCAAAGTCCTATACCTAGTTATTTGATCGTCATAAATTTATACATAACTTTTGATACAATTTTTAATGTAAGTCTGGCGTTCAAACGTGATACACTACGTGATAAACCATTCCAGTGCAAACGATAAATTTAAGTACATAATAAAAATTGCTCCGGACAATGATAGTACGGAATCTAATTTATTTTTGCAATGTTAGTCAAAAGTAAGTGATTGCTGTCGGATCTAAATTTTATGTAAAATTGAAACCCGAATTATTTATACCGATAACTATTTATAGCATTTAATCGCAACTCCTAAAACTTCGATAAGCATGTAATGTAACAAACTTTGTTTTGAATATAAGTTATTCTTACTGAAATTGTTCTTATTCATACTTGTGATGACAAGACTGCAAGAAATAGAAATATATAATAATGGAAACTTTGCTCTCTTTAATCTATCGCGGTTTTCTTGTATTTGAAGCGATGGAACGAGCTATATAACAACTTTTGTTTTGCTCGCCTTAAACGCAAACGATATGCAACCCTAGAACTTCGTTACGTACGTAATTTAACAATTTGTTTTAAATGTATGTTATTTATTCTTACTGAAACTGTTCTTATATATACTGCAAGAAATACAAATTTAAGATATTGCAAACTTTACTCACTTTTTAGTGAGAGAGCTATAACAACTTTTGTTTGGTTTGCTTTAATGCAAACGATATGTAACCCTAAAACTCAAGTATGTGATGTAACAATTTGTGTTTAATGTATGTTATGCTTACTGAAACTGTTCTTGTATATACTGCAAGAAATACAAATTTAAGATATTGCAGACGTTACTCACTTTTATGTGATGAAACAGCTATAACAACTTTTGTTTGGTTTGCTTTAATGCAAACGATATGCAACCCTAAAACTCTTATAAGTATGTGATGTAACAATTTGTTTCAAATGTATGTTATGCTTACTGAAACTGTTCTTATTAATACTGCAAGAAATGCAAGTGTATATTAAAAACTTTACTTACTTTTATCTATCACTGTTTTCTTGTTTTTGAAGAGATGGAAAGAGTTATAACAACTTTTGTTTTGCTTACTTAGCTACAAACGATATGCAACCCTAAAACTTCGATAAGTTTTTAAAAATATTTCTGCTCAAACTGTTCTTATTACAGCAAAAATACAAATATAAATTGATACAAACTTTACTCACTATCTCATCTGCTGGCTTTAACAGCTTTTGTTTTGCATGTTTTGTTTGCTTCAATCGCCAACGATATGTAACCAAGTGAACACGTGAACACTTCGAATGCTTTTAATGATGTGAATCATGATGGAATGAAACTCGCGAGCGAGTAATCGGCGCTATCGCAAGCCAGTTGGCTGCCGATCGTCAAGCGTGACGGTCGGTCGCGTTGCGTTGCATTGTGACACAGAAAACGCGCACGAACGTGAAACAGCCGAAATAGATTGCGCGTCTTAAATTGCGCTGTGCGATAGGTGGACTTAGTCAAGCAAATTTCGTCATGTAGTCTCTCATTTAGGGATTTCGTCCCCACGCAGCGTGCAACTTAGCAAATGGTAAGCATATTCGGTTGTAATGTTGCGAATGGAAGCCGCCACGAGTGTAAAAAACGTGTTCGCGATTCGCTGTCGGCGGCGATTATTAGCAGCGGCGTTTTGAAGGACGCGCCGCTTGCGTATGCAACTTGCGATGCATCGGAAGTAAACAAAACACAGATGATTTTGATGTATATTCGTGTTTACATTCGGCCACGCTTGACGCTTGGCATGCGTCAGCGAAGTGGCGATCTTCGTTTGCGTTCACAATTTGCACGCATGTTGCGTTCAACTGCAAGACGACACAATGGCCGGACGATACGTGCATTTCACTGGATAACCTCGAATCACGCCGAAAGCAAGGAGGAAGATTATTGAACGACCAGGTACGCGATGTGTTGTTCCCTTCGTGCGTTTTGGCTGTTGCCAACCTTGCGTGCGGTCTGACATTTCCGAACATCTGCGCGTTGAAGCCTTTTATTCTCTTGTAGATGGAATGTGTGACCTTTACTATTCATTTCGTTGATTCGGTTTACGAGCGTCTTTCATTCAGCTTCGTTGTAACATTGAATAAAGATTCTCTTTTTATTCAATGGTTGGAAGAGATTGAAAGCAATTTTAAACATATCTAACAATTCTTGAATAAACTGCTTGTTATCTAACATACATTGTATAAATGAACGAATGCTGATTTTATTCTTTTCGTAGTCATTTTTATGCTTTCAAAAATAGTCCAAATAGCCGAAACATTTTTTTGCACTAGACTTAAATTGTATTGTTTTTTTTTCTGGAAGAATGTTGAATCAAGAATACGGCACTATTTTTTTAAATTATACACATGAATAAATATTTTGTTATATTATTTATAACGTATCAATTATTCAATAGAACGATAACTTCTACTTAAGTATTGTAAGATTTTTTAAATTCTCTATTTATTTTTATGTTTTGGTTTGTATAGTTTTATTTGTAGAAAATAAAATAATGCCACTGATAATATTCTATAATACAATAATAACACTGATTTTATTCTTTTAGTAGTCATTTGTATGCTTTAAAAATTAGTCCAACAATTTTATTTTCACTAAACTAACTCTGTCTGTATTGATGGTTGGACACCCTTTGTGGACTCTATATAGTATTTGACATTATACGACATTTGTGCTTCATAAGGAGTCCTGCACTGTTTCGTTTGCTCGATGAAATTGATAACAACCTATGTGAAAAGCGTCTTTTCGAGAAAGGCTGAGTTATTAGGTTAATTGCACAGTTTTTTATTTATTTAGTCTCTTTGTATGTGAATGTAGAATGTAGAAAAAAGTATATATTTTTTAAATATGTCATTATTGCATTTTTGCCGATAATTTTTTTGGCACAAGATTTAAATTTTATTGTTTTTTTTTTAAGAATTTTGAATGAAGAATACGGCACTATTTTTTAAAAATAATACACATGAATGAATATTATGTTATATTGTTTATAACTATATCAATTATTCTATAGATAAAAACGATAACTTTTATTTATGTATTGTAAGACTTTTAAATTCTCTATTTTATTTTTATGTTTTGGTTTGTAAAGTTCTATTTGTATTAAATAAAATAATGACACCTTAAACTCCCTGTTTATTAGTATATTATTATTATCATTGATGACTTATGATATAATATTAACTGGAATGAATTATTCTTTTCGAAGTTTAATTGTTGAGTGATGTGTTATAAGAATGTTTGGAAATACTTTACATGTCGACAGTAATGTTTCAACAGTTTTTTCATGTTTATTCATGGGATGACTGGATTAAAAAACGATAGTTGTGATAGAAATATGTGTCGCAACTGAAGATTTTTTTCCATTTTACCGTAAGATTCGTAATATCTTTATATTGATTGTGTCTTTACAATAGTTGTTATTGGCAACCTCCAAACAACTAGCGGCTGTGACGTGAACTAAATGGAAACAAATGAATGCTGATCTTAATACCCACTCGAAAAATACAATGGCAAAGATTCGAATTCCGAGAAATAAATTACTGCTACTTTGAACTTGCCAGAAATTTGAAATTTTACACTTTGCTTCACTTCACAAATTACTTTAATTTGCTTGTTAACAATTTCTTTATCATAAGCAATTTGCCTTCCACGTTTCTTATCTGGTTGACCATCTGATGTACATATTGATTTTCGATTAGAGCTGAAATACGATGTTAACGCATACTATGAGAAATAGTAGTGAAATAATAGTGTGTGTTCAGGTAGCACATTTTTATTGCATATTTTTCCAGGTAAAATAGTTAATTTTACACATTTTAAATGCTTTTCTTAGGAGTATCTTACTCATTATTTAATCATCACGTTAGAGTTTGTTGTTTTCAAAGTCAAAATTTACATGCATTGTTTCCTTATTTGTTGTTCGTCGAATGTGATGAAGTGTATTGATATTGGTTTCAGATTTGATCATCTTTGGTTTACCCCAACTGAAAAATGGCGACTTTTGGGATGATTTTCCTTTTCCGCGTCGTTCTACCGACCATCTTTCTAACATGTAAGTAATAACTAGCTTAACTTTCGGCATTCAACAGTTTTTTGGTTAAAGTTCTACTTTTGAACGTTGACAAACGTGATGTTAAGTAACCTTTCAGGCCGTGGTGCCATCTATATGCAGCGAATAACAACTGTCGTCGCTATTGTGATCCAGTTGTAATTATTTCGAAAAATGTGTGGAAATTATGAGCTAAAGCATGTGCTGCTTGTGTTGTACACATTCGATGAAGCCTAATACTATTCGTATTAGTGATAACACGTAACAAGTCGATGTGAAAGCAGAGAAGGCAAATGCAGCATTAACAGGCAATTTGTTTGCGTTGTGATGATCTCATTCCGACAAAGTTGCACAGTGGGAGTTTTTTCTATGGCGGATAATAACTTATGCAAGCTGATTTCATTAGCATTGCGTATAATAAGCATCGTATATGTCGTTTTTACATCTTTTGAATTATGCTACTTATCAAACTTTGGTTTTGATTTAGTGCATTTTACATTCATTCAATGTTAGTGCTCTTGTTACAAAATATGTAAATAAGTGCACTATAAGTCATAGTTATTTTTAACTTGAACTATTTACTACTCTTTTCATGTTGAACACTCTTAAATCTTATCAGGCCTTTATCAGTCCGTACGTATTTATTCGACAATGCATCGTTTGAGGTTTGGGCGCGTTCCGTTTTGATAATGCAACGTTTACTTGCCGAAAATCGAATATATTTTCCGAATTCAGTGGTTCATCTTGGTATGATGCATTATTTTCGTTGAATGAAGGTTAGAAATCAGTAGTGAGATATCAGCTTCCCATCGTGAATTGAATTTCATAACAGGATCACTGTACAGTATTTGTGAATTTGGTTATTTTCTCTCCGATACTAAGTGTGTTTTAGAACTTGAAATAAATCTCTTCCTAATTTTAGATTTCGTTATGTGGAATGTTTAGATTGGTGTTCAGCATTCCAGAAGCGCAACGCGCATAACGTCGAAAATCT
>JAODFX010011755.1:0-11141 GCA_027580035.1 Dorylogaster longipes | reverse complement strand
AGAAATCTCAATTCAGATTATAGGGATCGAAATAACATGCTAATTTGTGTAGCATGTTTTCAAGATTCTAAGAAATTGATCACGTTTGAGCGCAGTTTTAGCACATTTCCAACCCTTCTAGAAGCAATACGTTAGAAGAGGCTCAGACAGTGACTTTTCCTCTATTAGAATCAGTATAGAACTCTTAATTTGAATAGTTGCTTTCGGAAATAGAGTCAAATTTGTAAGTTTTGTTTTGCATTGCATGTTTTAAAGATTCTAAGAAATGCATCAACTTTCAGCGTACTTTTAACGCATTTCTTGCGTTTCTAGAATTAAAAAGTTAGAAGAAGCTTAGATAATGACACTTTCTCTAGAAGAATCAGTATGGTACGTTTAGTGGTGATGATTTATTTCGGAAATATAGACAATTTTGTAAGGCATGTTTCCAAGATTCTATAAAATTGATCAACTTTAAGAGCACATTTAATTAACTTCCGTGGTAGCTAAAATCAAAAGCATTGAAGTGTCTTAAGGACTGACTTTTCATTTATTAGAATCAGTTCAAATCTTTCAAATCGCATGATGGGTTTCAGAAATATCAACAAATTTATAAGGCGCGTTTTCAAGATTTGAAGGCATTGATCAACTCTAGGCGGAGTTTTAAGTGATTTCCGAGGTAGTTGCTAGAATCAATAAGTTCTCGTTGCGTTATAGAATCAAGAATAGAGTAGTAAATTAGGATAATTGGTTGCAGGAAGCAACTGTTTTTGCAAAAAAATACCTGTGACTCACATACTGGCTTTATTGCTCAGTAAATCACAGATTAAATTAACCCTCTCTAAAATTCATGCTGCATCACCTTTAGATACAATGAAGAAAATAATTATTCATCCTACGTCTATGCAGATATATTGTTGTTTTTAGATACAGTATATGTTGTTTTCTTATTTAGTTATTAATTAATATATAATTAATATTACAACATATAAGTTACTACCAACTAAAATACATATACATATATAAATATACAGTCCTTAATTCATATCATATTTGCAAACACTGAAGTTGCATCAGGTTTTCACAATAATTGGTATAAGGGTAAAAATTAGGCTTTCCTTAGGTGACATATTATTGAGTAATTGCAATCAGGCCATCTGCAAGATTCTTTAAACACAAATAATACTATTACATCTTAATACTTGAGTAGACAAGTCATGTTTTACGTTCTTATGTTGTTAATGTTAATTTAGAGTTCGAGGATGATGGTATTTTCTATAAATGAATATATGAATGTAAAATTTGAAATGATACAATGTATAACGTGCAATGACATGAAAATGTGTATTCACCCTGTATAATTTCAGCATTGTGTTAAGGACATGCTTGCTACTTTGTTGCTTCATTACCTCATTGCTCCATTTTCTCAATTTTTACGTCTGGCTTAGCTTTAACAATTTTTATAAATAGGTACGAATATATTTATTAGATTTAAAAAACTGCGATTACTTTATTTTAGTAGATTTATTGTTACGTGTGTAGGTTTAGGAATAAATAGCGTTTGTCCCTCTTTCCGTAAGAATTACTTGCGTCAACCGTATTAAAAGTAAATCATGAAACTTGCCGCATATTCGCACTATGCGTTTTGTTCTAGGCCCAAATGATTTTACCATTGCCTCTCTAAGCAACTTGACTTCATTCAAGTACGTTCTTATATTATTGTTAGCTTTTATGTTCATATTTATAAATTAATCTATTAATGTCTGTTATTTTGGAGGCAGTATAATAAATAATAAATCTACATTTAAAAACCACTCTGTTTCTCTCTATATAAAATGTATAAATATGGCTATTTCGATAATTATTTCTGCATGTCTATTCGTCGCGTATTGTGTTTGTTTGAATAAAATTAGTAACGAGTAATGCCGCTATTCACAATTCTGTCGAAAGAAAACGGGTAGTCAATCGCATTAGAACGAAATAAGTTCGTTGTTTGCAACTTGCAACAATGTTTTGAAGAACATTGAAGAATGAGGGCGGATGCCGGAAAAATCTCACCACCACTGCATCACCTCCATCCGCAGGAGAATCTTATGCCGAATCCATAAAATGAAAAGGTAGACGAACGCCGTAATGGTAACAAAGTAAAGAAACGCCGGTAGCAGGCAAAACGAGTCGTGCCTGGACGCGTGACGTTCCGTCAGATCGTCCAGGTGCGGCGTCTCGTAGCTCTCGACGACGACGTCCTCGTCGGCGTTGAAGTCGCCGCCGAGCGGCGGCCGGGCAAAGCGGCGTGGCGTATTCGCGTCCACGTAGAACGTTAGCTTGTACGGCTCGCGCTTGGTGACCTCACCGTTAAGTAAACTAGTAGTTCTATTGAGATCCTCGGTCATGGCAGCATGGCGTGGTGCATCCAGGTCGGCGTCCTCGCTCTCCTGGTTGCTGGCGGCGGTGGCGTTCTCGGTGGGCGCGTCGTCAGAATTGTGAGTAGCGACGTGCGTCAGTCAGTAGCATTTTTTCGTGCAGGCGCACTTGCGCACGATGTCTATGTCTTTGGTGTAGCGCGTGCCGTCGTTGCAGATTAGGCGCACCTGGAACACCGACTGCAATTAACATCAGCACCGCATCAGCCAAGAGAGTCCGGTGTCAAGCACAAGATACGTACTTTTCGTCGCTTGCTTTTTCGTGCGTGGCAGCAGCTGGAACCGCACGTACCGATGCACTTGGCCATCTTCAATGGCTTCCTCGATCGGCACCCGTTCTCCGAATAGTATTCTCGGACTTGCTCCTTGCGGCACGTCGGAGCTAAATAGCAAAGTTTTGATTGAGACAGCATACAATCATATATTATAGTAAATGAAGCAACTGTAAATGCGAGTAGAAGCGAGCTTATGAATAGAGTTAGTACCTGATCTGCCCGTGATCTTTATACTTACACTCTTCCTCACCTTGCTCGCAGTACTTGCCCTTGTAACCCTGCCGGCAACGGCATGTATATTCGCCATTGCGGGCAGGAATACATTTGCTATCATGCTTGCATTGATTTTTGTAGCATGCATCCGGAGGGCTGGGAGGCTCTTCGACCATTACATCCATATCGTCTTCCTGGTGTTCTTCCTCGCGTTCCGTCTCACTGTCCATCATAGCACAACCAGGCGTGACACGTTGTTGCGTAGCCGCATTACCGAAATCAACTTGCTTATGATTTATCCAAACTTCCTTCATGCAACCTAACAACAAAATTTTTTGTGATGTGAGAATACCTACAACTCTATCTCCATTTGTACCTTTAAAGCTAGTTAGATTTCGTAAATGCCACCGAGTGAAGGCTTGTTGGCCAGGTTCAGGAGGTACACCGCCAAGGAACATTGGTGTGCTTAAGCGCAGGAAGTCCTTGGTGCCATCGTTGATAATCGATCGTGCCAAGCCGCGATCCACACGCAGAGTGAAGTTCTTCTTGATTGCAATCAGCTCGGCGACATGGTAATGACCGTCGGAAACCATTTCAAAGCTGACGAATGCAAGCAACGCAATCGATAATAGCTGTTATCGAGGTAATTTACAATCATTTAATTACCTGTACATGGTCGAAACAGGATAATTGCCCACATCGTAGCTAACGCGAATCCGGCCGTTGAATAATTCAACGGCGAGATGTTCTTGATGGCCGTCGTACATCAACACGCCGTTTTCCTGCGTCGTGGAGAAAATGATCGTGACGTTCGCCTCCGGTTTCGTTCGCAGTGGTTCCAACTCCACGTAGGATGTATTATGAATGAAGCTCAAGCTCGTGAGGTATTCGCACTTCTTGCCGGAGTATCCAGGTGCACATTTGCATAGATAATCATTGCTTCCTGATGGCTGGAAGCACACGCCGTGCACGCAATCGTGATGCTGGCATGGCGACGTTTGCGGATACATCATCGAGACCATGGGCATGATTTCGCAGAGTTTGCCGGTGAATTCGCCCGAGCAGCGGCATTCGTAATTGTTGATGCCGTCCACGCATGTGGCCCCGTTCTGACACATGTGATTCTCGCAGTCGTCGATGTTCACCGTGCAGTTCTCGCCCTTGAAGCCCTGCAAGCACTCGCAGGTGTAGTACGTGTCGTGATCGACGCATCTTGCATCATTCTTGCACGGATTGTATTCGCCCGAACAGAAGGGAATCTTCGTCTCGCAACGTTCGCCCATGAAACCAGCCTTGCACTTGCACTCGTAATTCTCCACGAGGTCGACGCAAGTGGCGTTGTTCTCGCATCGGTTGTGCTCGCAATCATCAATGTTGGTCTCGCAACGCAAACCTGAGTATCCGGGCTGGCATTCGCAACTAAACCGGCCCTCCTCCAGCACTTTGCAGGTGGCATTATTACGACATGGATTACCGTAGCATGCGTCGATCATAAACTCGCAGTTCTTGCCATGATAACCCGGTGCGCATTTGCATTGGTATTCGCGTTCACGTAGGGCTTGGCAACTACCGTCATTTTTGCATGGGAAAGTGAAACAAGAGTCGCACTTAGCCAAAATATCATTGCTGACCTTTTCCTTGCACTGGAAGAGGGAGGATTGCGTGGACAAAATCGTCTTTTCCTTCATTATTGGTGGTTCCGCACAACGCGCGATGCCAGGCTCAACGTAATCGGTTTTCACCCAATCGGCAAGCCAGCGAAGGTTACAGTCACAATATAAAGGATTCGAACCCAGCGCACTGAAATATCCATTAAATATGGAACATTGCAATAATACGTACTTAAATATGAGACTTACATATGTGTAATTGCAGTTAAATTTGCAAAAGTTCCTTCTGGTATCATTGATATTTGGTTCCCATGCCAAGATCTGTAAATAGAAATTTCAGCATTCAGCAGGTGAATCGATTAAAGCTTATGATACTCACATAATCCTTAGTGACTTTAATCCAGTTAAAGATTCCCTTTGGACACACTGCAACCTATTGTAACTAATTATCAGTGTAGAAAGCTTTCCTAAATTAGCAAAAGTGTGGTTGGACAAGATGCTTATATGATTAGTACTTAAATCCAGACGAGTTAACGATTTCAAGTGGCTAATCCTATCCACTTGAATGCTTTCAATTTCATTCGAGTCCAAATATAATTCCGAGGTCTCAGCTGGGATACCCCTAGGAATTTCCTTCAATTTCGCTCGGGAGCAACGCACAACGGTTCCGGTGCATGTGCATTTTGGAGGACAATAGTTTTCGCCTAAGCAGCCCTGGTCGTTGTCACTGGTGCATTTGAATTCGTTGGGTTGCAGGTCTTTGATCATAATGTCTTTGACTCGCGGAGGCATGGCGCATTTGGCGGAGGATCCGCTGAGACCTTTGCTTTTCAGCCAGTCGGAGAACCACGCCAGATGGCAGTTGCAAACGAAGGGGTTCTGAACAAGGTTCAGCGTATGCAACGAAGCGAGATGGTCGAACGAGCCGGGCATGACGCAAGTGATTTGGTTATTGTTCAATGACAGCAGCTTGAGGCTATGCAGACCGAGGAACATTTTATTGTGGATCTCCAAGAGCTTGTTTTCGGAGACAAGCAATTCGGCGATACGCGATGCGCCTTCGAAGGAATTCTCCTCGATGCCTGTGATCTGGTTGCGGCGCAGGTCGAGTTTCATCAGGTTTGGGAGTCGCCCAAAGAGCCCATCGGAGACGATCTTGCCCAATTCGTTGTCATTCAACAACCTGAGAGAAACATACGATGCAGAGCATCGACAACAGTTCGCAAAAGATAGGTATTTACAATTCGGTTGTATAGAGAGGAATATCCCGTGGGATTTCCTTCAGTCCGCGCCCGGAGCAATCCACCATTGTGCTGTCGCATGTACATCCTGAAGGACATGCACTGTCAATCAAACACTCGCCAGCGTAGCGTGTGCGAAACTCTTCTTGACCTGGAATAAGTGTTAGCCACACATTCAATCAAACGGTAGAAAGTGCAACTTGCGAACACTTCCAT
This sequence comes from Dorylogaster longipes, assembly GCA_027580035.1. NCBI lineage: Eukaryota > Metazoa > Arthropoda > Insecta > Coleoptera > Staphylinidae > Dorylogaster > Dorylogaster longipes. The sequence goes on along the minus strand of JAODFX010011755.1, from coordinate 5,184 downwards.
TGACATGAATTGGATTACAGGTGATAGTGTGTGTGTCAGAATGAATGATAAATGAACACCGTTACCACTGATAAAAAGTGGAAGTTGGTGCTTACCCTTACATTTGAATTTCTCATCTTTGAGAGACTCGATTTTGCGCCGTTGCATGCGCTTCGGTGCGTCGCAACGCGCCATCGAGGTCTCGATTGGATTCTTGTGCAAATACTCAGCCAGCCAACGCAGGTTACAATCGCAGATGAATGGATTTCTTGCTAAATGCCTGCAGCGAACGTAAGCGCAAGTAATTGCTTAGTTGGAAACAAAAGATCTTTGCAACTTACATTGTTTGAATGGCGTGCAGCGAATCAAACGTACCGTTCGCCAGAGACTGAATGTTGTTATCGTACAGTGATAGCAAATTCAGTGTATGCAGATCCTTGAAACTATCCTTTCGTATGCAGGATATTTCATTGGCGTTCAATAAGCTGTGGAAAACAATATTAAACAGCGTTACTGCAATAATTATTGTAGTTGAAAATGTATGTACAGTAGCTGAAGAGATGTAAGTCCTTGGAAGACACCAGCCGGCAAGTCTTTGATTTTATTTCCGTAGAGCACCAACGATGTTAAAAATTTCAGTCCGTTAAAGGCATCATGCGCCATCTTGGAGATTTTATTATTGCTCAAGTCACTACAAAAATACATCGCATTAAGTTTCACCTGCAATTTGAAACCGTGAATAACTCACATTCGTCGAAGACGTTTGTATGCGGTAAACGCACGTGACGGAATCTCTGTGATGTCATTCTGCTCAAGACGCCTATAAAATATAGCCGCCAGTTAAACAAAGACCTACTAAATAAGAATTGCGTTTGATTTAATTAAAGGAGGCGCTTCTGTACTAAGACAAGAAACAGCCTCGCGAGGACAAAAATTGTGTGTTGGGTATGTCTGGATTACCATACCCCACGCACCCATAGGGCACGTGTGCTATGAGGAGCAGACACCCTTTTCGTTCAACATGCGACCAGAAGGCGATGATAAATCATTTTTGGTACATTAATGGGCAAGATGGTTGGTCAGTGCCATCTATCCGTGTTGGCTGGAAAGTGGTGGTAACGATCGGGATGGGAGTGTGGCCTACGTTATAAACACGTGCTCACACAAAATGGAAATGGTATTTGTTAGTTAATTCGCAAGGAGCTCTTACAATTCTGTGGTGCCTTCAGGTAAATAGTCGGGTACTTTGGTGAGGGATTTGCTACGACAATCCACCAAGCCATCAGCGCATAGGCAGGGATGCGGGCATGCCGGCTGGCTGATACATTCACCGTTGATTGCACGATCCACAAGACCTACGAAACAACAAATGTTTGGGGAAAAAGCTCATATTAAATCGTAAAATGTTGTTTCAGTGTGCGTTACAGGTAGAGATGTTAGTAGAGAATGTACTCAAAAGAATATTCTCGTTCTTTTTGTTTTATTATAATACATTTGACTGAAGATATTCAATATGTTGAACTTGTTCGAAAAAAATTCTACAAATGGAGAATGTTTAGGAGTTTAAATAAGTAAATACTTATTGCATAAATATTCTTTTTCACACTGCAGCACTTTACTTAATCAATTATTGAGTTTGATATCAAATTACAATTCTGCATTGCAACATTTAAAAATGATGAAATTTATATTTGTATTGTACAACCTGTTATGTTGGCCACCTGCCTATGTTGAACACATATCGGTGGATACGGAAAAATCCCATTAAGTTTGCATATAAGCCTACCTATTTCAATATACTGGAAAACTCGTACTAACCAGAGATTTTGATAAAATTTTCTTACATTTCTTTGCTATCTAATGTGCAATGCGTAACTTTATTCAATTCTTGATAATTGAACATTCCAAAAAAATGTGAGATCAAATCATTTGTCTTTTGGATTGTGGTGGTTTCAGAAGCAAGATGACGGTTAATATTTGTTTTGGTTCATAACTATCACCACATATGTTAATTCTTTCTATACGCATCAATAAATAAAATCTAAATTCGTATTGATTTTAATTTTTTCGTATTCACCAAAAATTATATATTGATTTAAATTATCACCTGCTTAGGTTGCCTATTTTTTCAAGAACTATTCAAGTTAGAGTAGTAAACTTAGATAGATTTTGATAAAATATTGTTGCATTTATCTGTTATCTAATTTGCAAGACGTAAATTTATTCAATTTTTGAATTCAATTCATCAAATACAGTTAGGAGCAGTTCTTCATCACGAGTTAAGAAATTGATTGCAACCATTTGTGGTGGTTTCGGAAGCAAAGGTGGGATTCGTACCTGAACACTTGAACTCCTGCTCCTGCAAGTCGACGACGTTCTGGCCCTTAAGGATGTTGGGCGATTGGCAGCGGGTGTAGAGGGCCAAGCGCGGCGATTGCCGTAAATAACGCGCAAGCCACGACAGCTGACAGTCGCAGTGCAACAAATTGTCGTTGAGGCGCAGCGTCCGCAGGCGGAACATGTTCGCGAACATGTCCTTGCCCAGCCATGTCAGGTTATTGTTGTTCAATGTACTGAAAATCGCAGCGTGACGTAAGAAAATGTCGCCGGACGCAACGTGGATTAATGGCCGATGGATTTCGAAAGGTAGACTCTATACGAACTTTCGAAAACAACATCGACCAACATCTTTAATCGAAACGCACACAAACTGAAATTCGAATTACTTAATGAAAACCATAGGTGGGGTTAATGTTCAAAATGCAGTTTGCAATAGAATGCACTAATCAATTGATTTCGTTTTAATACTTTCAATGCTAGTTTCAACAACAACATACAAACCTGACTTGACGCAAGTACATTGTTCGCATTAATCAGTATTTATTAAATATGAAATTTAGTTTTATTTAGTGTACTACTTATGTAACCCATTTTTTAAAACCATTATTGTAGTGTTCGTATTTGGATCTTTGGCTAATAAGTTTGCCGTCCACTCGACTAATGTAACGGACTAAACTTAACGGAAGTTAACATAAGCGTTAACATTTTTTGAAGTTAACTTAAAAGTGAATCCGTAGAGTAGGTTGTTAATTTCGTTAATTAACGATTAACGAACGTGGTCAAGTAAAAAACTTACAGCACTTCCAAATCCTTGAACGTCTTGAACGCCTGGTCGTCAACGCACGTGATGCCGTTGTTATCCAGCTGGCTGTAAATTCCCAATCATTATTTTCACACAAGCCACTTAAAGAGCATCAAAACTCACAGGTTTTTAATCGCGTTTATGCCGCGAAACGTCTTGCGTCCAATTACAACGATCTCGTTGTGGCTCAAATCACTGAAACACAACCAAAGATATTAGCAGCGCACCAGGTTCCCTCCCCACCTCATTAAACGCATTACGGGCATTAACGTGTTGCAGGGAGAGAGGAAACATAAATCAAATGCGCATGCGCACCGCGATCGGATGCATCGAACACAAACGCGTTCCTCATCGCATTTGCATTGTTTTATTGCATCTCGAATCGGCCATTGATTCAATCGCGTGCACAATCATTAAGGCAAGTAATATGGAAATTGGCACACAAACGAAAACAACTTACAGCCGCAAAAGTTTGCTCTGCGATGCAAACAAGCTGTCCGGAATATGGCGAATTCGATTACCATTTAATCGCCTAGAAAATAGAAATATAACCACATTAGATTTCACTAAAACGTAAAAATGTTAATTGTTAAATGTATAAAAATCTTGCGTACAAATCTTTGTACTTATTTTAGTGTTTATTTTAGCATTAATGTTGACAAATTTGACTGACGATAAAATTAACTAAATTAAACAAGGATAAAAATCAGCTTACAGTCTTTCCAATGAGAGAAGGTCTTGAAAAGCTTCTCGTTCAATGGTATGCAGACGGTTTTCACTTAGTTGTCTACAATAAAGAAGACACACGTGAAAAACGGTTTTAACCTCAAATACCAAATACAATCGTACAACTTACAGTATTCGTAGCTTAAGCAAATTTTGCAGGTCGGTCTCGTAGATGGCAGTGATGTTGTTTGATTGTAGGTCTCTGCAACAAAAAGCAGGAAATATGCGCATAACTCGAGGGGAGTGCAATTGGAACGTAAAAATACTTTCAAAGCAATGTTTCACGTATTTCGCATGCGTTTCGCCGAAGCGTTTTGAATGCGTTTTCCTCCGTCGTTCGCATTCCACAACGCCGTGTTTGCGATCATTACCGCACGCGAACGAACACCGCACGCCAAATCTCGTGATGTATGCATTTCTTAACATGTTCTTGCGCCCTCTTGTGGCGTGCGGAATGCACTCGCTGATTGCTTCTAATTGTGCGGGGAAATCAGCTCGCCGACAGAGGGCGCGCGCACGCACCTATTTAATTTGCCGCTTCATTAGCAAACGAATGTTGCGCGCATCCGCGACTAATTAACAGCGCCGCGCTAATAAATAATGCGCAATCAATAAGCGACGCACCGCGTGCTAGCGTGCTAATTTGGCGAAGCGCGGTTTCGGACGAAATTATGATCAAAATTGGCAGCAACTCGACAGCGCAAGTTTCATCAGCGCTCTAATCAAAGATTGGCGAATTCCGGGCGCGCATTTGTGCATTTTAATTGGGATCGCGCGTGCGCCTGATGCTTGTTACCGAACTCGCGCCCAAAACTTTGCACATGCGGCGCATTCGAATGCAATGCGTGTTTAATTAAATTTTAATTGCGAGACGAGTGTCACCCCCAAAACAGGCATCTGCTACAAAACTTCCGTTTTTATTAATACCCCTGAAAACACCCACAAAATACATTTTATACACATCTACATTTGTTGTTAAGGTTCGGTGATATAATGATATAAAATTTTTTCATCTTCCAAAACCTGCCAAACTTTTTTTTCCGGATTTTTTGGTTTGGATTTCGGTGTTTGCAAATGAAGATTAGACGCCAAGATGCGGAATAAAGTCTGGATTAACACTTCGGCATGAATATTGATTGGGAAATGAACAGAAGCGAAAGTTCGTAATTAAGCCGATAATGTTCTTTCAGTAAACTCTTCGAACACTAGTGAGAGAGAGAGAGAGAGAGAGAGAGAGAGAGACGGCGAAAAAACGCAATGCTCATAAATTCATAAAGCTCGCTAAAACACGCAACGCGGTGACGCTCTAATAACTACACACACGTCCTATACACTGA
>JAODFX010011644.1:0-11143 GCA_027580035.1 Dorylogaster longipes | reverse complement strand
CAACACACACGTATTATTCTTGCTCCTAGACTAAAGTAATGCATTGTGCGGTATTAACTCAAAGGTGAGAGCAGGAATCAAAAAAGAAACGCACACGCACACAAACGTATTAATGCACAAATCAGTATTGGGTGTGGATTGCAATAAATGCGAAACGCAAGAGATGCGTGTGTGTGGGTTTGCGGGGGTAATAGGCGAGTCAGTCACAGTCAGTTCGTGCATGGCGCACGGGCCAGCCACTCGTTACCTCGCTGAAACGAAATGATCGTTTCGCTCAGCTCTTCGATCATGTGCACTCGCCGCCCCTTGATTCCCATCACTATAATCACACAGCACACACGTTACATACGAGTACGGCAGCGTTGCGCGTTGAACGGAAGGGCGAGACGAGAGACGTGAGCCATCGTCGAGTGCCTACCGTATTACCTTTGCCCGAGTCGGCATTGCGTATCACCACCTCGTCCTTGCAATAGTTCTTGCCGGGGATGCGGGTCGGCTGCTTGAACTTGCCGGACGGCTTCAGCACCTCGCCAGGCGCGAGCAGGGGCGGGCTGCTGGGCGCCGGCGCTGTCGCCCCCAATGCCATCGAGAGCATCGGGTCGGAAAGAGTGCCCACTACGCCATCCGTTGACGATTCCGCCTTTTTAGCAAGCAAACATAGTAGTGAAAGTTATTAAATCACAGTGTAATGCAGTACCTTCTTTCTGTAATACTGATTCATCAATTCATTGCCCTTCCAGTCATTGGCACGTAGTTCAATTAGTTCGAGTAAATGAAGTCTAGACAGATAGTCTAGTCGAGCATCATCCTGTGAGCTGTTCCTGAACACAACAAATGCACGATTGAGCTGATCCTGATAGAGAATATCCAAGTATGCCCCATACACCTAGATGAGAAATGCATTCACATGAAAGAATGCTAAAACTGATTGCAATGCAAACATACCTTTAAGTGTTGGCACAGATTAATAATACTGTCTTTGTATGAGATGGATGGATCAATGTTTGGTGATGCAAGCAAAGCAGCAATTTGGTCAACAGCCTGCATAACTGTCTCAACTGCAAATGTGCACGCAGTAGAATATATTGTTGGCAAGCATAGCTGGATGAAGAGAATACGAACCAGTGCCCATGATCCCATCCTGCTTGAGCTTGTTGGCCAGAATCTGCGCCTGGCTATGCGACTTGATCAGATCGTGCTGCTGCTTCTGCTTGGGATACTTCAATCGCGCAGAAATACCCAGTGACATGATAATGCGTTTCGATTGCAGTCGGCGGAGATTCGTACGTTGCGTTCGCCGCTCGGTGCGTGCTGTGGACCCAGAGCGAACGCCCAACGCATATTTATAAACAGTTCAAACGCAAGGCCCGAGGCAACTGCCATGACACAGCGCGCATAATGAACGTAGGCGCTTAAATTTAGCCCCGGCCCTGCAGTTTAGACGCATGTGTTGGTCCTAGATGCTGCACGCGACGCAGCCAGTGTTTGAATGAACAGATGCACCTGGATTGTGTTGGCGGCAGTGAGAGCAGGGACAGTGTAATCTAAGCGCACGAGTTGGTCATGCACGCGGTCACTTGCGGTTTGTGCTTATACAGAGGCGATGATGACTCATTGCGCTGCGATGCACAGATGGTGGAAGCAAAGTAGAACGTCGAAATCGTCGCCGTCGACGAGATTTGCTTACCTGCAGGAGGTCGATACCGCAGTGCTCAAGCTGCACGCTCCACGCACCGAGACGGAACAACTTTTCGTAAGTAGTGTGCGCTACGGCTGCGCACAGCTTCCGTCGCGATTGTTTAGCACCGTTCAGCACACTACGCAATACTGCGTGACGCTTAGTGACGCTCGCGATGTTCGTCTTCCCTCGTCGAGTATGCGCGCGCACGCGAGAGGGGAGTTCGCAAGTGCGCATATGACAGCTGCGCGCAATTGCCGATTGCATTTCCGAATGGCAAATTCCACATCTGCGCTCACCACTGCAATTGTTTCAGAGTTTACAATGATCGGGACACTTGTGCCCCGCAGAGCTGTGATAGTTTGCTATTACAGCTTTGGCAAAATATCAATAGCAAATTACTTTAATTTATACATACATACATAATTCGTGTCAAGAAATGAATACGGTAAATTTGATGTATAAATAATTTTCTCTTAATTGATGAGCACGTTTGTGTTTGCCATCGAGCAAATGAACCAATCATCTGCGTGCAAATATTAAACTAGGTGCGATTTGAAATGAATGTACACAAAGAAGTCGTCGTCGTCGTCGTCGTCGTCGTGACACTGTAGTACTTAGCACTTTCGGCGGCACGTCCGCTGCCGCTATCACTTGCGCGTTGGTAGCAGCAGCTGCGCTGCCGTCATCGCGTCGGGGAAGAGCGAGTGGTAGTTGATGAGCGGCACGTACGCGGCGGTAATGACGCGGCCGGCGAACCAGCGGCCGTGCAGCGAGTTGACGGACGCGACGGCGGTTGCGATCGAGGGACACTTGACGTACACGTTGCCCTGCGGCGAGCCCTTGTCGACGTAGACGTGCAGCACGCCGCCGTGCTTGTTGCACTCCTCGATGACGTCGTCGCGAATCTCGATGTCCCAGTTCGCGTTCGACTCGCTCGTCGGCTCGAACATGTTGCTCAGCATGAAGCACTGCGTCGCGATCGGCGGCGTCGCCGCCTGCTGCACCTGCGGCACGACCGGCTGGCCCGTCGCCATGCTAAGCGCGTTCGCCGCCGGCGCCGGTATCTGCATGCCGGCGCCCTCCGCCAGCTTGAACATCAGCTGCAGGCGGCCGGTGGCGCCGAGGTCGATGCCGGACCGGTCGAGCTCGTCGGAGTCGAGCAGCGAGGGGCCCTGCTGCTGCAGGTCGAGCCGCTCGGTGACATTGCCGACTTTCATCGGGCGGCCGGCGAGCTCGAACCCGTTGAGCTGATCGAGCGCCTTCTTCGCGTCGTCGCAGCTGTGGAACGTGATGAAGCCGTAGCCCTTCGAGCGCCCCGTCTCGGGGTCCATTATCAGCTGGATGTTGTCGATCTTGCCGAACGGCTCGAAGATGCCGCGCAGCATCTCCTCGGTGATGTTGAAGTGCAGCGAGCCGACATAGAGTCGCATGGGGCCGGTCATTCCCTTCGGCATGAGGTTCGGCATCACGTTGCCCATGCGGTTCTTCTCCGCCTGCGTGTGCTGCACGATGATCGGCACGCCGAGCAGCTTCTGCCCGGAGAGACCGAGCGCCTACCCGCAACAACGATGTGCATGAGAGGTAGGTGGATGGAGTGTGCGCATACGCGTTCGTACTCACCAGCGTGACGCTCTCCGGATCGCGGAACTCAATGTAGGCGATGCCCTTGAAGCGGCGCGTCTTGTTGCACGTGATCATGCGCACGTCGCGCACCTTGCCGACGGCGCTGAAGAAATCCTCGAGGTCGCGCGTGCGTATGCGCTGGCTGAGCTGCATGACGAAGACGGTGCGCGCGTCGCGCTCCTCGGGGCTGAGCTCCTCATTCGGCGAGCCGGCGCGCTGGTAGCCGAGCCCGATCGGCGAATGGCGCTTCTTGGGGAACGGATACTTGATGGACGGCGGCGACGGCGAGCGCTTGCCGCCGCCACCGCCTCCGCCACCCCCACGATGCTGGGGCGAGCGCGAGCCCGCTTTGCGGCCGCCCCCCCGTCCGCCACCGCCGCCGGCCTTTAACGAGCGGCGCTCGCGTGACTTGGAGCGGCGTGGCGAGCGCGACGAGCGACGGCGACGCTCGCCATCGCCACGCTCGCGCGAGCTGCGCCGCCGCTGCGCCGCCTCTCGCGGCGACCGACTGCCGCGCTGCTTCCGATCCCTCTCCCTCTCCTTCTCTCGATCCTTGTCCCTGTCGCGTTCGCGCTCCCGCGAGCTGCGTCGGCGCTCCCGCGACCGACTGCGCTGTTTGCGCTCCTTCGAGCGGCTGCGACTCCGTCGCCTCCTGCTGCTGCTCCTGCAAGACAATTCCGCGTTGCACTTGGGAGCGAAGCACGTGCGTCGTTCGTGTAAGCGCACTCACTCAGTCTTGCTGTTGTTCGCCTTGCTGTTCGACTCGCCGCCATTCTCCTTGCCCTTGGCCGCAGCGTACTCGTCCTATGAACAGCAACAGCAACAGCAATTGTGATGTGTTGGGTGTGAAGGTGGTGGAAGGTGTGAGACACGGCGGAGGGCGGCGCGCAGAGGCGGGTGGTGCAGGCAGGCAGGTGGATCGGGCGAGAACAGAAAACGCATTAATCAACGGCATCGAAACCAGCGCGCGCACATACAATTCACAAGCGCATAGAGCAGCGGCACCCTCTCGCTCCGCGCCGCTACTCTCCGGGCAGAAGCCGGACGAGCGTGCGGGAAGGAGAGGGAGCGGCGCAATTCGCAATCGGTGCTGATCGTACAATATATATCTATATAGATGGATGGGTATAGCAGTCGCACGAGAGAACGAATAAGGCGGTTGAGCGTATGCGATCGTGATCGTGTGTCGGTCCAAGCGAACTGGAACAGAGCAGTCAGTTGTAGTACTAGTAGACAGTAAGTCAACAATGATGAGCAAGCGGCGCAGCTGCCGCATGCGCACACTACGCCGCCCCGTCGACGACGACGACGACGATGGCGGCGACGACGCCGCCGACGACGACGACGGCGAGAACGCACGCGAGAAGCGACGCATTTCGACGTCTAGCCGGAACTAGACTTACCGTCGCTCCAGACTTAACAACAAGAGGAAGGATGCTGGGTTATACTTGATCCAGATAGAGAGATTCAATCAATTATGTTCTGAAAAAACACACGCAATAAGACCAGGCGCTACAAAACGCTGTGTATGGTTTGTGTGTGTGTGAATGAGTTAGTGGGTATATGCTGTATGTAGATATGTGTGTAAGCAATGCATGCATGCATGTGCTGAATCAGTTGGTTGTCATCGCTGCTTTGCATGGCATTGCTTTGCTTTTCCTTCCTCTCCATTATGCCCCTCCTAAACTTGCCAGATGGACAGACAACTGCTTGCAAATGGTTGTTTTGAGGTGGCTCTGTGCGTATGCGCGTGGGTGTGTGTGTATGTGTGCTGGCAGTGTACGTGGCTGTGTGTAAATGGCGGCATTGTATGGAATGTGTATGTACTTTGCAGGCATTCAGATTGTTTTTGGTTTATTCGGTTTCGATTCGGCCGGCAGGCTTGACCGAAGGCGAAACGACTACACGACTCTGGCCGCGTCGGGATCATAGAGTGAATCCTCACCATCCTCACAGCAACAACCCTAAGCGAGAAAGTTACCCATCAGCAATAATGTAACACAGTATATCACCATCAAAAGTCAGTGTAAACAAGAAAACAAAAGACTAGGTATAGAGAGAGCAAGAGAGCAAGATTAACAGAGGTAGAGAAAGAGAGAGAGAGTGTGTGTGAAAGAGAGAAAGCACGTAATGCAAACCATGTTGAGTGCAAACTGCTTGCACACAACACTTTCAACATTGTGAGCTTGCACTGAACCTCTGAATCTGAATGTACATTTATGTACATATTTACTTCTATATATATATATAATGATATATATTGTAGTTGGCTTAAGACTAGATTATAGTGACTGAACAGTACCTGGTTGCTTTACTTTTTCAGTTAACGTGTCGATGGCGTAAGAGACCGATTTTAACCTCATTAGTCTAAAATTAAAACTTACGATGTAGTGGAGCAAACAATTAGCATAGGAAAACGTGTGATCGTCACAAGCTTCAACAACCACAGCACAACAAATCCAACGTGCATAGAGTACGCGCCGCGCGAGACTTCTCTGGCAGGGCAGCAGTGCTTCTCGCGTGCGTACTGTATGCACGCGCACGCACCGCCGCGCAACGACGGTGCGCGACCATATCAACATCGCAATCATAATCAAGATCAACAGCATCATCGTCATCAACGCCAAGCACATCGTTCTCGACTGCGTTCGGACGCTACCGCTCGATGAGCGGAGCGGCGCGGCTCACTTACGTCTTTCCTGTTGTACGGCGCCTCAAGCATCGCCTCAACGTCGAAGTCCTCCGCCATGATGGTGCACCACCTCGCGCTGACCTTCTGTTGCTATGCCACGCGACCGCTGCTCACCGCTCTGCGAATACAAATGTGTGCGGTCAGTTAGCGCAAGTCGTCGTCGTCGTCGCACACTCGCGAACTGTACGCACGCACGAAAAACAAATCGCAATCAGCGACGAACTGACGACAGCGAAAATGGCAGCGCTCGTGTTGCGCGTAATCTAGGGAAATTTCATCGCCCAGCGAAGGCAGCGCGAGCAGGGCGAAGTTGATCATCAGCGCTAAAGATACTTCTGAAACGCCGACATCTGCGCCACATATAACTGTGATCGGCAGGTTGCAGCTGATTTTATACAAACATTGCATGAATTATGTATTTCACAAGTATCCTGTTCATAGTTAGGCCTCACAAAAACAGCTACTAGAATTAATCTTGACAACTTCCTAGCCGCCATGCGAAATTTATAGCTGCTTTCGTTCGTGGCAATGATTCGTAATCGTAACTGGTAACAAACTAATACAAACTAACACGTTTCTCTTGTGATTACCAATCACGATTACGAATCACTGCCACAATCGGAAGCAGCTTTAAAAATACCCTTGAGCAAAACAGGTTTTATTTGAATTGTCAAATAATGCTTAACGGAAATGGAAAATGCATTATAATTATTTCGAAGCTTCCACTCGCTCCTCACGTCCTGAGAACGTGAGCGGATCTAAAAGGAACACGTTGTTGATGGGCACCTCCTTGCCGGAGACGGCTTTGATAATCTCCTGCGCGACAACGCCGCCGACAATTGAGCAGATCGGGACGACTTCGCCGAAGAGCAACTCGAAGACGGCGTCATCCATTTTATCTGCGGCGACTGAGTAGAAGTGGAAAACCTTCTCCTTCATCTCGTTCAGCTGCACAATGTCTGTGTCCTTGGAGGCGATTTCCGGATCGCGTCCAAACTTTTCTCGAAACATCAGCATTACTACGAACGATACGAGCCGTTATTAGTTATCGCAATCGAGCGAGAGCCGGCGCGCTACACATTACCTTGCAAGAGGTAGAAGTACACATTGCGACGTTTCGGTTTCAATGGTGTTTCAGGTAGGGTTAATACATCAACCAGTTCTGGATAGGAGTAAGTTGCACTGACTTTTTTTGTTTCATTTGTTACAGAGTGCTCATGAGACCGTTTCTTGCCGGCTGTCAGTTGAACACGATCCCTACACATGACAACAATTATGATATATTCACAATATACATATAGCTAGAAAGACACACTTACTCATAGAACTGATGCTCTTGAAAATCTGAAATTGTATAGCCAAACATGCCAAAATTATCTGCACATATAAATTTCACTTTGTACTCTCGGCATGCAGCAGAGATTTTTAGAATTTGAGCTCTTGTCAGTCTTGTTGCAGCAACAATAGTGAATCGTCCAAAGAACTTGGCATTTTTTGTATCCAGTGCTGTGGTATCGGTTGAAATCTTTACAAGAGGATTTAATGCTTGTGCTTTTAAGACTACCGATTCAGCAATCTAGTAAACATAATGCTTTTATTAATTAATTTCTCCATTCCTCACTTGTTCAGTTTCACCTTCTGATTAATTGACGATTCCAATAGTAAAAAGTTCTTTAAAACCTCCTCCCTTGTCACATTGCCTTCATCCAAAATGGTCAGGGAGTTAATGCCCGAGAGAAGAATATTTTTGGTAATTTCGGAGCCGAGGCCTCGCACGTTAATCAGGAGAACATTGGCTGCACGAAGTCTGCAAAGAGCGAAACGACATTGGTCATGCATAGGTTATGTAAGCAAAAAGCGACTCACTTCTCCTGCGATTCGATCCCCCAGAGGCGGATTTGCCTATCATACAACTCCGCTTCGTCGAGCGATAACTTAGTATCAGCCATTATTTGAGTTTAACTTAAATGTTATAAGTTATCCGAGCTTGAATGACGGATAGCTTGTTAACGTTTTTAAATGCTGAAATGCTGGACCTGCTCGATTGTGCTCGATGCTGGGAAGAAGATGGCCGCTACCGTCAAACACAGTGTGTTCGTGCACGTATTTGCAAAATTCGAAAACGCCGAAAACTTTCGCAAACGTTATTAGCAGGCTGTGCAAATGCATGACAAAACCGGAGGCGATGTTTGCGGCGGCGGCGTTGGCTCACTGCGCAGAGTGCGAGCACAAAGCGTGAGCGATGGCAGACGACGAGTACGATGGGTACAACGAGGACGATTGCGACGACGACGATGGCGATGACACGGACGACGATTTCGTGGAGAAGGCGGACGAGGAACACGCGCCGACGACATCGGCGATGGGTGCAAACGCAGACGGTGGCCACGGTAGCCAAAATCACCAGCATGTCGAGATTCTCTCGCCGGTGAAGGCCGGCAGCGGTACGCCGAAGCACAAGCGCATCACGACCAAGTACATCACCAAGTACGAGGTGGCGCGTGTGCTCGGCACGCGCGCACACCAGATCGCCATGTCAGCACCGGTGATGATCGACATCGGCGAGGAGACGGACCCGCTGCGCATCGCCACCTTGGAGCTGCAGCAGAAGAAGATTCCGCTCATCATTCGCCGCTACCTGCCGGACAAGTCCTTCGAGGATTGGCCCATCGACGAGCTGATGATTCTCAAGATTCAAGGTTCTTTCTGCCCCGTCCTACCGCCATGAACCCACCTCCATCCCTCCCATGTTCTGGCTCTCTCTCTGTTGCAGCGTTGACGAAGTGCGGCGTCGACGAGTATTCTAGCTTTTAAACACATTGCTGGAAATCCCATCGATCCCACCCACCCCTAAATTGGCGAAATTCAAACACATGGTATACTTTCCTCACCTGATGGCGCTGCATGCGCATGCGCACGCCGACACCAAACATCTGCGCTTGCATTTGTTTGGCGTAGAAGAGTTCAAAAGGAGTCACTATGGCGGACGAAGTGTACGATGATGACGGCGACATGGGCGACGAGTTCGACGATGACGTCGACGACGAAAACATCGAGGAGCTGGAGCAGCCGGAGGAGGAGGGCGATAACATCGACATCCTGGCGCCGGGCCAGGCTGGCGGCGGCGTGCCGAAGAACAAGCGCATCACGACCAAGTACATGACGAAGTACGAGCGTGCACGTGTACTGGGCACGCGCGCGCTGCAGATCGCCATGTGCGCCCCGGTGATGGTCGAGCTCGACGGGGAAACAGACCCGCTGCAAATCGCCATGAAGGAGCTAAAAGCACGGAAGATACCCATTATTATTCGTAGATACCTACCGGACAACTCCTATGAGGATTGGGGCATTGATGAGCTGATTATCATTGATCAATAGTTTTATGGAATGGACCAATTTTGTACAGTGTTATTTAAGAGACTGTAACTATATGTAGGCATATAAATCAGTATGAATTCATGCATAGTTAATCTGGTTAGATGAATGATATTTGCTAAGAATTTACTGAATAAAACTTGGAAAAAAACACTGGAATGCTATGTTTTTCTATAGGTTCATTAAGGATTATCTTCAGCACTACAAATATACAAACATAGGCTTGAATAATAAGTTTTTACGTTTACGTTCAAGCATTCAAGTCTATACGTGTGTTCATACTGTTTTCTTGATGTTATTTTGAGGTTGCTGACGTTTCCGATATGAAGCGTGGTAGTATACACTTGTAGAATGTCTAGGTTGGTGACTTTCACATATTAAATTCACATCGACGACCGTCGTTTCCACTTGGATCGCTTTCAGCATAAAATATTTTTAGCAAGCCTATCATATCACCAGGTTGTCATGGTTTTCGACCAAGTATCTCATTCACCCGCTAAATTTCACGCATTAGAAAGGTAAAACATTTTCGGATGTCACGTTAACTAAATTATTCATGTAAAACACGCATTACATACTTTTTGTTAGAAATAATTGCTTTTAAATCAGCAGAGCAGAAAAAACCGGTGCGACCAAGAACAAGATGATCAGTACATTGAAATTGGTTGCTCAATCACGCGTAAGTACACTGCAGTAGTGAAAGTAGTCACTGCAAGGGATATTCAGTACACTGGTGGTGGTTGCAGATTTCTCTACGTTTGGTAGTTGCTGCCAATAATGTATCTGGTCAGCGCACTTCATTTACAATTCCATATGTAAAGTCATATTCATCAGAAACATGCAGTCAAGAACGGGAGAAGGCAGAAGCTGCAGTGTCAGACTTGCCACGTTTACCTGTGCCAAAACTAAGTGATACATTGGAGAGATTTCTTGAATCATGTAAGCCACTACTGAAACCACAGGAGTTGAGGGATACAGCAAAGATAGCACATGACTTTGCCACACCAAATGGACAAGCATGCACAGCACAGTGTGCAATCATTGAGAGAGCAAAGACACATGACAATTGGTTGTCTGATTGGTGGGTTAATGCTGCTTACTTGGAGTATAGGAATCCCTTGGTTGGATGGTCAAGTCCAGGTACACCTTTTATATGTCAAGATTTTGGAAGTGAAGAAGAATGGTTGAAGTATGCAGCAAATGTTGTTCTGGGTGCACTGATGTTCAAGAAGAAAATTGACAGGTATGCATCAATGACAAAGTGGGATTCAGGGTGCTTGAATCCACATGTGTTTGTTTAGCAATGGATTGAAACCAGAGAAAATGGGCAAGCATATGCAGGATATGCAGCAGTACTATAAAATATTTGGCACGTGTCGAATGCCAGGCGAGAAGTCCGATTGCTTGCGGTACAACTGCGACTCGACGCACATCGTCGTCGCCTACCTGAATAACGTAAGTTCCTCGTAGTAGAGCACTGATAACAATACGAATCGCTTCAAAATGTGGAGCAGTACTACATGATCGAGGTGTTCGACGAGAGGGGCAAGCCGATCAGCCAGAGGCAGCTGATGGAGCAGCTTGCGTCGATCGTCAAGTACACGGAGTCGCCAGCGCCGCCGGTCGGCATCCTCACGGCGGCGCACCGCGACGCGTGGGGCAAGGCGTACCAGAATCTGATCGGCGGCAGCAAGTGCAACGAGGCGTGCCTACGCTACATCCAACAGGCGCTCTTCCTCCTCTGTCTCGACGGCGAGATTCCTGCCACGGAC
>JAODFX010011533.1:0-11150 GCA_027580035.1 Dorylogaster longipes | reverse complement strand
TGAAATTTTAGTATGATGCTTTGGTGTATAAAAAGAACTCTAAGAAATTTTCAAAAAGTTTGGCGCAAGAACAACCTCCGGGCGTTCGAATCATTTTGATTTTTCTTTATTTCGACTTTTACCAATTTTAAAGGATCTAAACGAGCTTGAACTGCCTTGGCTCACAACCAGCCAGTTCAACTACTTCAAGTACTGCATTTTTAGTCCCTTTAAATAAAAACGATTAATTTTCACCTGGCTGTTCTAGGTATTACATAGAATTGGTATCAATTACTCCAAATTAAATTTCTTAGAATTAAGATAGACGATTGCAGCGATTGCGGTTCAAGTTTGATCTACGGCAAGCATTTATGTGATTTATTATTAGGTTATCATTGCATTGCATTTCTGAAGACGCCTTATATTCGTTATCAATTTATATTAACATAAACATAACTAAATTCCTATGCATTTCTACAGTTAAAGGCTTACTTGTCAATATTGATCAGGATAATTATGTAATTTATTAATTACTCTTTCAAATGCTCCATATAGTACAAAATGTTTACTGAGAATATGCATAACTATAAACAATGAAACGGTACTTATATTTTTCTTATCAATGAACATTTTGAACACTGATATAAATCAACCTGTATTCCTCGGCTGTTTACAAACTCATGTGTCTCATATAATCTGCCAACGATTAACTATACACATATGGTATTAATTGATTTTGGGTTTTAAAATATGGTCAGTCAACTGTCGTTTACCTTCCATGTAAAGTTACAAAATCATGCAGCAGACAACCATGAACAACGAATTCACACAGACATTGTATTGCGCATAAAATCAAATACATTTTTTAAATGCATTCTAAAACACTTGTCACAACTTATGAAGCTTGGTTAATAAAAGTTTTGAATACATTTGCCATAATTTGTAACAAAATTACAATAAAATAATAAACTAAACCAATAATTCACTAAGTATTCAATCTTTTTCATCCACAACTGTTAGGATATTCATTAACCCTTAAATGCATAAAGTAGTAAAACTGCAACATACCATTCAAACGACCATAAAATTATTAGTATGAGTTCAATGCATGCTGTTGCAGGATTATTACTATCATGGTGATATATTTAATCGAGTGGCAACACAC
The DNA here is from genome assembly GCA_027580035.1 of Dorylogaster longipes. Classification (NCBI taxonomy): domain Eukaryota; kingdom Metazoa; phylum Arthropoda; class Insecta; order Coleoptera; family Staphylinidae; genus Dorylogaster; species Dorylogaster longipes. The sequence continues at coordinate 10,006 of JAODFX010011533.1, read as the reverse complement.
TTTTTTTCTTCACGACTGTCAAATTTAAATTGACATTGACAAATCAAAGCCGATCGTAATTTTGGAGCGGATGAAAATTGTGTATTTGCTTTGCATATTCCTCCTAAGGACATAAGGACTGATAATGTTGGTCACTGGCCTGGTAATTGTGTTCGCAGCAGATGCAAAATGCCTGGATGCAAGGGATACACGCAAAACAGGTGTGAGAAGTGTGGAGTAGCTCTTTGTCTTACCACAACCAAAAATTGTTTTAAAAATTTTCATATGTAGTTATTGTCTAGTGAGTGCATAGTGTTGTAGTTCTGCAACAAATGGTTTTTAATAAAAATAGCTATGAAAATAAAAAAAACTATTTTTTTAATTATTTTTCCCTAAATCAGCATATTCATGGCTCCAAAATATATTTTTTCTCGGTCTAAAAATAAAATCATGCATTTAAGGGTTAAAAATAAACATAATACACTGCTAACCATATCTACTTAGATCTAAACAACTTTGCAAATAAATGAAGTGCGGTGTCACGATTTCTTGCAAAAGTGCGAACTTTTAATATATTCTTCAACGCTGATGCGTAAGTTCGGTATTCGTTTGAATTGAATGATTATTGGCTCCCTAGTTATAGTCATTTCATCGGCTGGTATAAAAAATATTTTCGTCCTGGATCTTCAAACGTTCGACCGTTTCTCCATCGTCCTAATCTAATAAAATCTTTGTACCAAAACTTCAAATACCGCGCTTGTCTTACGAAACAATCCACTAAACCTGTTCGGGAATTTTCGATACGCCTATGAAGTGATTTGTTTGACTTAATTATTGATTCACTCGAACGCGTTGCTCATTCCGTGTCGAAGTACTCGGCGAAGCACTTCTGACATTCTTCGCTCGTCCACTGCTCAATTAAGTTCTCCGTCTCGTCGTTGAGAGAAATTGTAATGTCAGGGATAGTTCTTTTGCGGATTTGCTTTTTCGTCGCAACCATGAACTACAAGAAATATGTTATAGCGATGTTGTTTCACTGACAATCTTATTTGTGTTTACCTGCGCGGATTTGTCCGAGACAGATTTAATTGTGCTAAGGAGTTCCTTTGCAAATCGCTGTTTCGTGAACACTTTCGTCACCAATCCCAATCTAACTGCATCGTCGGCTGATAACGTTTGCGAACTGTACAAAAGCTCATTCACAAGTACGTTCCGCGTTAGGTGTGGCAGCAGCAACAGTGAACCGCCTTCCGCAATGCAGCCCAATTTCGCGTTGGGAATCGTGAAGGTTGCTTCCTCGTTGACAGCTATCATATCAAACAACGGTAGCATCGTTACGCCTATACCGTAGCTGTCTGCATGCACTCCCGCTGCGAGAACTTTGGGGAACTTGGCGAGACAGAGTAGAAAGTCGCTGAAAAACAAGACCAAAAGGTTTTAAACCTCATTTTCTTTATCTTTCATCGCTTCAAATGAGTATACCAAGGACGTATGTGCGCAGATATATTAGAAATCAGATTAAGTGCATTTACGTGCTAACGACCTTCTATGTAACGCGCGTAACGATTTCACTTACTTAACGGTTTTTGCTAATTTCTTAGCCGCAGCTTTCCTCGCTGTCTCCTTCGGCAAGACTAACGACTTGAAATTGATGCCATTGCAGAAGATAGTTCCGCTAGATGTAAGGAGCACGACATTTACGTTTTGATCGCTTTCCAAATCTTTAAGAAGCGATATAACTTCGTTCATTAACTGAAAAATGCGATAATTTATAGTAGAAATCGTACGATTACATAGCTCATACAAACCTCATTCGTTATAAACACGCTGCTGTCGTCGGTCGTGCTCACATTCAGATCAATCTGCACCAACTTGTTTAACGAGCTAACAGTAAAAGTCCTATACTTGTCATACTTTTCAGAAGGCGTCATTTTAATTTCGACTAATTTTTCAAAGTTATCGTCTTTATTCTTGATTTGACTTGTAGGTTTAGCATTCGTTGGCGATACGTTCACGTTCTCGACTTTGACCTTCTTCTTGCTGCTTTCGACCGCAGATGGATGCAATGCTCGCCGCCGTCCACGGCCTTCCAGCTTCTTCACTCTGCGTTCGTCGTTATCGTCTTCCTCACCCATGCTAGAATATGAGCTGCTCGAGTGGCGGCGAATAATACGCGACTCGATGCCTCCGAAAGATTGACCCGGCGACGGCGGCGGACTATGCACCGAGCTGCGATTCGAATCCTTGGACTTTTGCCTAGAGATTGGGCTGGGCGTTGGTGGACACATGATCTTCTTGGGTGTCTTCGGGGCCGGCAATGACGCAGCTGCCATAGCGACAGTTTCCTTCTTACGAAGGGCTTTCGGTGATGATCTGTCTGCGTTGCCGGCATGCAACGCGCTTAGCTCGTTGAGAATCTCATCAGCCTTCGTCTGTTGCGATTTCTGCACTCGGCGCGTGGTTGGTGCATCGTCGTTCTTGATTGAGTACAACATATTGACTGCACCCTCGTCCATCAAGAGTTTGGAGACTTCGTTAAGGCGTCGCTTCGTCTTAACAGGCGTTGAAGGCTTTTCTTTCTCAAACGTGTCTATTTCCGAATCGGACAAAGGTTCCTGCTTGGGTTGTAACTCAGCTTGCGCTTCTTTTGCTGGTTTGATCGCCTTCTCCAGAAGCTTTTTGGGCGATTCCTTCTTGGACGCTTCTCTATCCGCCACTTTATTTGCAGATTTTGCTTCTTTAACGTCATGTGTAACTTTCTTAGACGCTGTGTCGATTTTAATGCCCTTCTTTGGAGAAACTTCGTCCGGGTCCCAAATGACTTTGCGCTTGATAACTCGGGAGCTTTTAGTAACGTAACTACTGCCGTCCGGCATCGCTGTTGGCGCAGCCACCACGCTGGCGATGGACTTTGAAGATGCACGGGGTGCCACCGGCAACTGGGCCTCGGAGATTGGATTTGCATTTGGATTGGGGGTCGCTTTGGATGGGGCTTTCTGGGACTGGCTTTCCTGTTTGGAAGCAGAGTGTTTAGGATTAGTATATTGCGGTACTTCCTCAGATGTTTTACGTTTGCGGCCGTAAGTCTTCAACGGCGGGTTGCCCGCGAACGGCGATTTCGCTCCTCGCTCGGCAACCTTCTTATCGGTCTTCTTCTCAGTGCCACTGTCTTTCTCGTCGTCTTTCACGGGCGCTGGCGGATCGTCGGGTAATTCGCTCAGCTGCTTTAGCGCGATCTCGCGCTCCATCTCGGTGGTCATCGCTTCTTTGCTGTCCTTCGGACTGTCCTCTGGCGCGTCTGCTTCCTCGGTGGCACCATCGTCGCCTTCCAGGATCGCCAGCAAATCGGAATTATCGAGCCGCTCGCCGTCCTTTCGAACTTTAGTTGCGTTCGATCGACCCCTGGTTCTGGCAATCGTAGCGACGCCAATTGAAGACTTGGTATCACGAGGTTGAAGCTTTTTGACTAATGTCTGCGTTAGCTTGCGAGCAAAAAGGTTCTGACGAGGATTTTCACGGCTGAAACGCCGCGATCTCTCCAGAATCTCCTCGGCGATCTCCTGCTTGGAGACGATCTGACTTGTCAGATTCCTGTATGGAATTTTGACTCCTAATCGTGGCTTAGGTGGGGCTTTACCGTTACGGAAGGTATCCTCAACAGGATTGATTATATTTCGGCCGAGCACATGATTGGGAATATGCAACTTCTTTGGTGTACGCTTAGATCGAACCTATTAAGGACAAACAATTGGAAATTAGAATTAAATTTGCTGAAATTGGCATTACTTACTTGTACATTAGGGAGTTCTTCCTCTTCAATCTCTTCAGCACTGTCAACTGTCTCAATTAAGTAAACTTCACCACTTTCATCAACAACATGTTGAACAGTTACACCATTCTCAGTTACAGTTTTGGTATGTGTCAACACAACCTCTTTGGTATTACCCTTGTCATCTGATGTTACAACAACAATTTGCTCACCAGGCTGCATTTCACCGCTCTTTAAATTATCCTCAATAATTTTGACAACATCTTGAGTATCATCTGTTTCAACTTTTGTCTTCATTTCAAAATCAGCAGATTTTGATTTATGCAGTGATGAAGCTAATACATATTCTCCAGTTGTCTCTTCCAAAATCATTTCACCTTCATTGAAAGATTCACTGTCAATGGATGGAACTGAATCCTCAAGCTGCAGCTGCAAAGCTATGGAACTATCTGCAGTCACTGCTGCAGGCTCTTCATGCATTTCCGCCATTTCTGCATGGAGAACTTCTTCACTTTCTTGCACATGTATAACTTCAGCCTGTCCCTGCATTGGGCTCACTGCCTCAACAAACTCAGGCTGCATTATATTTGAACTTTCACCTGCATTAATGTTGATATTATCCTCAAGCACTTCAGTAATCTTTTCAATGACTGGTTCATCTGCCATAGAGACTTCAGGCTGCTCCAATTTCTTCAAATCACCAGTGTCATTGGCCAATTCATTCTGAGGCATTTCTTCTTGCACTTTGAGATGATCTGTGGGTGGCTCTATGGAGCCGTTCGCATCGCCGTTCGCATCGCCGTTCGTCGGCGCGTCGATTGCGAGCGGATCGACGGCGTTTTCCATCATAGCATCCATGCTGAAACATAATCGCTGCGTGATTTGTGTTGATCGAGAAAGGCTTTGATTCAAGCGGGCCTAGACACTATCACTGCTATTATCAATAGCTTAGCGCTGCAAACGTCGAATGGACTTGCGGTGCATGATGGGTATGCAACACACCGCAAACGATAATAATAAACAATCGGCAAACTTACGTTTTCTTGTCTTTGATGCTGAATTACAGAGCCGTGATTTGTGGTCGTTACATCACATGTACCACCGCAGGCGCCGGCGTATTAACTTCTGTGTCTACACTTCGACTGAATTCAGATAACGGTGTTTTTTGTAATATTTACAGCAGACAGCGCACGTCGGCCATTGCACACCGCTCGACTAGCTTGACTCGTTTACGTCACGTATTTCTTTAGTTCTATATAGCCGCCACCAGATAGCGACCATGACATGAATTGTAGACAACCCCAGAACTTCCAAACAATCATTTAAATTTAAATAGACAAAGTTGTTACTGTTGTTACGGTTGTTACCGTTGTTACGGTTATTAAGGTTTTACGTTATAACCGTTACTATTAACTGAACATTGGTAAATTAAGAACAAAATCTAGTCATTTATTCAATTATTTTATCATTTTCTGTAGTCATTATGGTCATTATATTGCTCTTGCTTGTTGCACTTTTTGCGTACAATCCGTTCAATAAAAATATTTCAAAATGCGACGTAATTTAATGCACGTGACATTTTTGACGTTAACAAATGATTTTTTCAGCAACTTGAAAGCACCAAAGGTGCTTTCGATCATGCATTTCTGATTGTGCTCGTGATCACGTTGTTCAAAGTTTAACCAATGAGGGTAACGAATGGCAACGATTGGTGGGCCTCATTGGTCAAACTTGATCTGGATCCTGATCCAAAGTGATCCTCAGTTTGCCATTCCGTGACTCATGTGGCCGCTGTCTCCTCGTTTTATTCGAGAACTTAGCGAAGCAGCCGAAGCATCTTACACCACCTTACATCTTACCTTTCAAATTCTAGGCAATGTGTTAATCGTATTAATTTTAGTTGTTTGAAACACTAAATAACATGGACTACATTAAATCAACAGACAAAGTACTCATCATTGCAAATAACGACAAATCTGCGGAAGAACTGAAATCAAAATGTCAGCAAGCGCAAGTTACGATTTCATCATTTCAAGATGTTGAAGGTATTCATTTTTCGGGGAATGATTCGTTAGTTGTTAATTTCTACTCCTTATTGTTTCAGAAAGTGGTGTCTATGATTATGTATTAATTAATGGTGAAATAATTAGCAATAACTTATCAAAGGTTTTTACCACTCTCAAAGCAAATGGCAAATTGATTATCATCTCAGCCGAAACCAATAACAGTATTGAATTGGCTCTAACAACTAATGGCTTTATTAATTTGCATGCAGAGAATGGTGTTTTCATTTGCCAGAAACCAAATTATGAAATTGGTTCATTTGCCAAATTATTAATAGGAAAGCCACCTATTGCTGTATGGAAGCTAAATGATGATGGTGATGATGAAAACATTAATCCAGAGGACTTGCTTGATGAAGATGACCTGACAAAGCCAGATGTTGACTCACTTAGAGGTATTTGCACAACTGTTCTTTGCTTATATTGTAGTAATAATTAATGTCATTTAGTATGTGGAACAACTGGTAAACGTAAGGCATGCAAAGATTGCACTTGTGGCCTTGCAGATGAATTGGCAACTGAAGATCCTATCAATACCACCAATGAGCCAAAATCTTCATGTGGAAATGTAAGTATTTACACAGTACTGCAGAATTTTGAACTAGGATTTATTAAATTTTTTATTTTAATATAGTGTTACTTGGGTGATGCATTCCGTTGTGCAACTTGTCCCTATCTAGGAATGCCAGCATTTAAACCTGGTGAGAAGGTGCAGTTGTTAGGAAGTCAATTACAGGATGACATCTAAGGCTTCATGCATATATTAAAATTTCTATAGTTTTCTACACTGTTCCAAGGATTCTACACTTAGCACTGTCTAAAGTGTTAGGATAATTAGTTAAATATAGAACTTGCTATTTTAATGGTATATTTTCATCAGGTAATGTAAAGAGAATTAAAAATACAATGTTTTCTTTTCATGAATATAACATAAATTATAATTGTTATATAATTTCTATAAAAAAAGTTTTTCATATAGAATACTTTAATTGCTATACAAATGGGATGATAATGAAGTGGCAAATTAAAAATGCATCTTGCAAAATGTTCGTTTTCTATCATCCAGCTTTTTTGGGCCAATCACAAGATGTGGTTTGACTTCTCCTTGCGCTTCTCATTCGCTGAAAACGAGTCTGGATACGCCTTCTGTTTGAAAACGATGCCACTGGAACCTTCACGATACGACAGATCTTGGTGCTCCCTGAGGGACTTTCCAACGACCACCGCTTTTTCCTGGCAAATGTTAGGCACGATGAATATCGTGCAGGTAACGGTGGCCTGGTCGATGCCAACGCGAGCGTCCGCATCACCCAGTGCCATCACCGGTACGCCACGGAAGCCGATGATCGTCGTCCGCCGCCGCGAGTACTCCAGATTGATGTGTTTCGCCGATTCCTCCTTGATGGTGACGCACTGAGCAGCTAAGTCATTGTATGCGTCCAGCTGATGGTTGCGTATGTTGATTCCGAACAGATGTCGTTGGTCGTATTCTAGCTTGGAAGGTTTGGTAGCGGCATATGCCTCTTGGGAATGTTGAAAGTTCTCTTCGCGACGCGAGTTGCTAGGCATCGGCGGCTCCCCTGGCGTTTTCAGTAAGGGTACTTTGTAGTTTGCTAACGCGCTGTGTTTATGATGCTCTGAGCGCGTGCGGCTTTCCGAATATGGTCGTGACGACTTCCTCCGAGAGTTTTCCTTTTCCTGATCGACGCCACGTCGGCTCTCCTTGCGTGAATTCAAATAATCAAACAGCAACTCTGGCGTTGCGAAGTTCTTTTGGTAGCATTTCGTCTCCAGCTCGTGATCGCGCAGTCCTCCAATCAAGCACGAAACCGCTTTGCGTCCCGTGATGTCCACTGCGCTCATCAACATTGTTTTGTAGGTAAAGTAATTGCTAAATGACTCTTGCTCAAATCGTGTGCGATCCATCATCTTTTTTACTTGTTGGTAATAGTCCATCTCCATTGGATGCATCTTTATGAACTGCACTTTCACCCTTTCCCATGATTCATTCATAAGCTCATCTTTTAGAAACCATTCCCGCGGCGATCCTTGCAACTTTGCAGCCATTTGGCATTTGAGCTCATTTGAATTCCATCCTTTTTTATATCCCAATTCCTCAATAAGTTTTACAAATTGCCTTGGTGTTAAATCCTGATCCATCCCATTAAAGAATGGAATTCTTGGATTGCTATCCATTACAGATATGATCTGTACATCATCTTCTTCACAGTCCTCATCTGCAATTTCATTATGAATTGATTTTTTAAATGTTAACACTTGCATCTCTTTGTCCTCATTCTGTGACCATCGCGAATGTGCCTGACGCCGCTTCGATTCTTTTACATTTGGCACAAACTCCTTGAAGTACTCATCACTTTCTGCTAGGCTTCTTTCCTTGGTGGAATACTCAGTGCTCTCTTCACGACCTCTTTTGATAATTTCCCTCAAGTCATGGATTTCCTCACTTTTTGAATTTGAATCTCCAGGAGTGTCTACCTGGTTTACAGGATCCACATGGTTTTTCTTGTAGTTTTCACTTGTCCAATGATACCTATCATTTTTTACTCTTTTTGAAACATCTGATCTAACCTTGTATTTAGATGTGTGTTCCTCTTGTTCATGTTCATTGCTAGAATCATACGTCTTCCAATCATCTTCCTCTTCTCTGGATCTAGATCTATCTCTACTTTCAAGTCTCCTTGGTGGACTCCTGCTACTCCATGCCCTGCTTCTACTTGATGAAAAAGATCTCCGCACTCGATGAATGTGTCTCTCATCTTCTCTGGATCGGAATCGCTCTCGATGGCGCCCCCGAAATGCATCTCGCCTTTCATACTTTACATATCGCTCCGCCTCGGTGGACCTCATTTGCGGCGATCTACTTCTACCCCTCGAGCGTCTGATGGGTCGATACGCCGGAGACTCACTTCGTCTATAGTATCTGGCATTGCTATTCGTGTCTCTGAACGAATGGGAATGGTGGTAGCTTCCTCTTCCGCGACCTCCACGGTACATTGTGACTCTGTATGGATGGATATCTTACCTTGGGGCGAAAATATTGAGGAGTCTGAAACCCAAGCGCGTAAAACAAGTGTAACCACTGTGAGAGGCACTCACTTAAAACCACGCACAACTTCTTAGTTCTGCTTAGTGTGTGTTTCTTGTGAATATTAGTTTTTGTTTTGCTTAAAGTGGACATTGTACTTACGGTATAATCTCGCGAATGCAGCGCAAATACCTGAAAAGTAAATGATGTTGATTATTTGGTTAGTGATAAATCAATTGGCATCAAGCAATATGGCTATTAAACGCGAATATCTGTAATCTGCAGCCTGACTGAATGGCTGCGCTGCTTCAACTCGGAACCAAGTACTTAACTCAAATGGTGTAATATTTGTTGCCTAACATTAAGAAAAATTAGCTCATGGTCAAAATTTTGTTTAATTTTAATCTCATAACTTTGAGATTTCTAAAAATTAATTCGATGTTCCCATTACGTGCAATATTTTTGTTCTGGTGATCTGACGAATAATGGTATTCTAAACCGAGAACTCAACTCTTCGGCTGTAATATTTGTTGCCTATATTAAAATGAGAGTACAATTTATTCAGGATCGGACTTATTTTAAACTATTAGACTATAAATAAATAGCCACTTTATGCGTTGCAAATCCTACATTTTTTTATGATAATGGGTGTTATTCACTGTCTAATTTATATATTTGAATACGTTCATATAAATTTACTGACTAAAGTTTGCTAGGGTAATTAGTAAGGAACTGCCATTAACAAGGTGCTTTCGATAGTGTACTTTGGACCAATAAAATTACAATTTAACGTCGTTTTCTTATTTCAAATATTCGTACCGTTAACATACAATAAGTAATTGTTAAGGCTGTACAGGTTTCAATAGCATTTTTACTAGTTTTACTAGTCCGGCATCGCATGCCGCACAGCGCAGCGATGTCACGAAAGGGCCAATCAATTTCAAATCACCCAATAAAAATAAAAATTGTTGCTCAACATTTTTTATTTGCTTAATTTTTTATTATGAGTTCTCCATGTGTAGATAATAAAAAAAAACCCATTTGAAAAAATGTTGTACGTTATAGTTTTTTTTTGGCAGCCATTTTTATAATGGTGGTTAGGTGAATTTTATTAAAAACAAGATCTGCGCAAAGTTATATTGCCAAACT
>JAODFX010011422.1:0-11154 GCA_027580035.1 Dorylogaster longipes | reverse complement strand
GTTAAATGTCTCAATATGCGTCACTGACTTCTCTGACTCTCATAAATTCAGAACACTATTGCAAATAACAATTATATTCAATTGCAAAATTATGTGGAAATATCTCACGGAATTACCTCTAAAATGTCTTTTCATACTGAATGATATTTGTCATGCAGGCAAGACATTTCGTGTGCCCGTGACTTAAACTGCTTTCGATCGTGCCAGTGATTCGTAATCGTTATTGGTAAGAACGACAGAAGGGGCAAAGAATTGCACTGATTCGTTAAGACGTTAAGATATTAAGTTACAAAAGTTGGGAAAGCCAAATTTTTGCATGACGAATACTAGTACATAAAAATGCGAAATTTGAACTTGAGTAAAATAATATCTAAAATTTTTTTGTGATTTTTAAAAATTAGAGTATAAGATTATTAAACATATTTCTCGTAAGAACAGAAACTACCGGAAAAATTGAGTTAACTTGGCCAAATTATCCTTGTGCAGCCTTACTCATCATTAATTTAAACCAGGTTTAAACTAGCATCTCCAAAGGGAAATAAGCAAATAGAGAGTTTGCACCTTTTGTAAAGTAGAATACGAAACCGTAAATAAACAAACAGTGCTTTGCAATATAATGATGTTCTCAATAACGAAATAGCCGGATGAGTTTGATTAAAGTCGAACATAATATGATGATGAAGTTGGAATCGAGTGATTGGATGAGTAGTTTGTCAACAACTTCATTGATCAGTTGCTGCGCGAAGTATGCAAATAAATGCATGCCCGACATGCGGCAATTGATGCGTGGCAATGCGGTAGTCGTATTTGCTGCGTACCGAGTGCAAACAAAAGTCGATGCCAGAAGGACCGGCCGTATAATCGTATGCATGTATTCCATGTTTTCGACGCTCTCCGTGAGAGTGCTCGGACTGTTTCCTCTATCCGCATAAACCCCAAAGCATACGCCGTACCGGACCTTAGGATTACTCTGCGAACGCAAGCGCTTCCATCCATATACGAAGTGATTCGTCTCTCGCATCCAAAAATGATTCATACCGTCCTGATTCCACTTGAGGTTTGCATCGCACTGTAGTTACCTGCTTTTATTACGTTGTCTGCGTCTGACCACAATGTTCACCCCGACCAAATTCGCAGCGCGCGCAATGCCACATCGAGAACACGACCAAAAGGAGCATTACATCGGAACCGAGTAGTCCTTCCGTGAAATGGCGTTGCTCTCCAGGCACGGGTGCAAATGCGCTTAAGGGAGCTGGAAGATATAACGCGAGAGCCATTACAGCGGTTGAAATAAACGAAACAGATATTGTGGCCATCAAAACCGCAATGCCGCATGCTCATGTCGTCAGGAGGAGTAACCGTGCAGGTTGCTGAAATTTCCCAATTATTTCTTTTACCTCTCCGAATTGAATTCAACACCACGAACGCCATCCCAGTTCAGTAATAATTTAAATTCACTTGCCGAGTGGAATATGCAGCGGTTTTGTTTTACTCGACCGACGGTTGTGTCGCTCCGCTGGGGTTTGAATACCATCCGTGAAGATACAACTGACTAGGTCGCAATGCCAGCAAACGACGGCTTCATTGCGGCGGAGATAATGCTTGGTATTTTAGGAGTTTTCGGTATTTCGCCTTGATGGAAACGCGGAATCTCCTTCGCTCCTTCGTTGCGAGATGCAGCTCACTGTGGAAGCTGCGGCTGTTATCTTACTGCAAGCAGACATTCGCTGCACGGAAGCACACCAACTGCGCTTTGGAGTAGAGGATGCAACGAGGTGGTTCTTAAATTATCTTCCGTCCTCTTTACCCTTGCCATTACGGATGCAAATGCTTGGTCATCAAGTCTCAGATTAAATAAATGCATTGATTGTTTACAGTTTTACAGTGCATTTCAACTTGATAAGGCTAACAAACATTATAAGAAAACAAATAATACTGGACAACTTAATGCCTACTTAATGCAATTTTTTATTATGATTTCAAATACTTATTAAGAATTTCTCTATTAGTCACAATTTTTTTAAATGATTTTTTCTTAAATTAGTGGATTTCAAGTTTTTTCATGGTTTAGAACGCATTAAAATGTCGACAAAGTTTTCTTTTGCTTCTTAGTTGTCAGTGTTTTATAAAGATTCTTTAACGCTGATTTCTGATACAACTTTAAAATTTTTCTATCACGCATGAATTTTAAGAAACTAATAAATTTATGCTGATTAGTCACTTAGCACGAATAACTTCGGAATGTGTGCATAGTGCCACATACGACACATCACAAAACTAAGCGCGGATTAAACCGTTGACTGAAAAACTATAAAGACAAATTCCGGTGACTCAACAAATGCTGACTGGTGCTGAGTTGCATTGTAGTTGATTGCATTGATTGTATGTAATCCAATTACCGAACGCTCAGTATACACCGGTGCGGAGCGTTCCATATAATGTAAATAAGTAAAATTCATCATCAAGTTTGACCAATGAGCTCCCACTATAAATACTTCGCATTTCGTTCGCGTTAGCGCTCAAATTTTAATTTTAATCCTCAACACGGCTGGCGATACTGAAATGTAAAATGTACAATTGTACTTTTTTTCAAAAACTATACGAGATGCAGAAATTCTATTTGCATATTCATGTTCAGCCGGTCCAATTCTATTAAAATCAGTGAAAATTGTTAAAGAAACGACAGGTTTTATATTTATTCACAGTAGCTAAAATCACTGCCAATATTATAATTTTCAAATTTAACTTGCGATTTTCTTAAGAATCCTATCGAAATTCTAATTATATATACGTGTTCGGCAGACCAATATCTATTCGAATCAATGGTAATTCTAGAAGAAACATTTTTTGCCCAAAATTTGTTCTCCAGTGTAATTTAGCAGGTACTAGCAAAATAAATTATGAGCTTTATATTGACCCATAAATTATAAAAATTAGATATTTCAATCAGTGTTCTAGTTAATTCAATTTTAACATCGATTCAAAACAATTTGAAAAAGCAATTACAATTAATTTGACAAATATTTCGCTTGCACTGCCAGTGCGCTGTGCTGTTGGCGAATTGAATTCAACACTGATTATAATTTTTAAATTCAATTAACGATTACGGTACTAATTGCGAGAAATTCGGGCCAGTGAGTACGTTGTTAAACTAGTGCAAATTTGGCGATGGCCACATTTTTCCCGGGATGCATAATTAAGTTAGCTTTTGCGAATAGTGCGCAATCGACGAGCTTCGAACCTTCGTTTATTAAAAGTTATAAATCACAGCGCAATCGATCAGGCGAAAAATTCGAGCCGGCTAGAGTGCCTTAATGAAATCGGCGAATGCTGTACGTTCGGCGACCAACCGGCTAGCCGAGTTAATAACCCTCAGCAATCCGCAGTTTCAGCCGATTTCGGCCGTCGATGCGAATTTACCCTGTCCGTTTGGGTCGCCAGGGGGCATGAAGCGGGGGGCATAGAAGCATCGGAGCGGAGAGTTGTTTGAATGCCGAACCCAGAAGTAAGAACATTGTGGAGCATTGCGGGCATCGGGCACACTGGGGACATTGATCAAAGCGGGTTTTTTTTTATTATTCGTTATAAACTTCTCTTTTTCGATCCGTCCCCACTGTGTCCTTTCTTTCCGCACGTCGCGGACGGCAGCAGCGTCGGGGAGGGAGCGGGACCCTTCGGTTCGGGGAGTGTTGGGAAAAAATGGCCTTCGCCGGAAATGCCTTTTTGCATTCGCAGGCAGGCAGAGATGAGAATCGAGGACGGCGCGAGGTGATGAGGAAAGAAGGAAGGAGGCTTCAGCGCGCTCCTGATTAAATCGCATAGATCTTCTTACGTTCGCGTCCTGGGCGTTCTGGGAAGCCAGCGAGGACTCTTAACGAGTCGCCAGGTGTTACGCATTTGTCACCGCAACTTTGCGCAGTGGCACCAGCCCGAAGTCCCACTGCAGACTTGCACAAAATAATTCACGAATTTCATCATAAAATGAAAACTTCGAGGTGGTTCGCCACAACCGGCACCAAGACCTAGACGGCGCTACAACTCACTATTGTTTTCGTTTCTTTCTAGCGCCCATAACGTTTCCCAAACGAAAATCAACTCATACTCACTTAGAACGTGCATGTATCCATTCTGGATATGAGTGAAGAAATTTGGAGCATCCGTAGACACTTCGCACTTGTACCTGCCCGAATGCTCTGGTTGCAGGTTACGTAGAACCACCGCATTCTGGTTTGATTTCGCCAGCTAAACAAAAGATTTTGTTAATATCACCCTTAAGAACAAATAGTGAAGGGGTCATTACATCAACGTCGAGATTTTGATAGGGGAAGATCTGCGTGCTAGGTAGTTCCTTTGGGATGTATCTGTAGAACTCTCTAGCACCTTTGTACCACTTCAAAGTGTATAGTGGTTCATTCTCCAGGTCATAGCGGCATTGCAGCGTGACAGTATCACCAATATTTGCAGCTTGAGGAACCACAACCGTCACGTCCCGTAGTGCAGAGGTAAAACCTGCAAAAGAAATTGGAATGAGGAATTTTAGACAGTTGATAAATTTGGCGTCAGTTTGAGGGAGAAATTTTGAACGTGCAACGTTTCCGCGTAATGCCATGCGCAAAATCCGAGGGCGGGTATAATAGTCGTCTCTAATTGATTTAATTATAAGGGCGTTGGGAGAAGGGGCTTTGAAGGCGTGCGCGGCGATGGAGGCAAGAACGGGCGAACCGAGATTGAAGTGGCGCCCGAAGCGGTGTGAAACCCTTTCTTGCCAATTCCTTCCACTACAATATGTATTAGGCGGAGTGAATAACTTCGCCACCGTCGTCGAGCTCAAGACGTTTTAGACGCCTTCGAGGCGGAAAAGAAATCGGCCGCATCGAGAGGTGGTAAGCCGACAACATATTCGATACGTATTTCTGTTTCTTCCTCCATCATATTCTACGCTGCCCAACTTATTTCATCACTATGGAAAAGCCATATATTAGACGAGGGAGCAAAATTACTTCGCCGCTATCGCTCGATACAGGCTTCTTAGCGATACAGAGGGAAATGGAGCGAAAGGAAATTTGCTAAATGGTGACAAAGTGGTTATTGGTGATTGTCCCCAGCAATATTTAAGATAACCACTGTGGGCATGGTGAGGTTAGTGTTGGAATGAAGCTTTCCCAAGTCCTCGCAGTTTGCTTGCGCCGAAATGAACATCGTTGACGATCTCACGCATGAAGACTTTAGCACTTCGTCGCCTTCGTAATGAACCTCACGGGAAATGCCAGAAGCATGTCATCGTTTAACTGCGCACGTTCCACGCGCTTTCAGCGCGAGTTGAGAAAAATCATCAAAGAAGCGCTTGCTGGAGCTGGAACTTCAGAAAGCGACGCGAAGACGGCGTGACGCGGTAGGTAGGTAGAAGGAAATTGCCCATCGAATTTCGGTAATTTTCATCCGTTCACCGTTTTGAACCAACCAGAGCAACCATTATCGTTTACATGCACAGCACAAAATTGGAACCTTTTTCCTTTGCAGATCGGCATTGCAAAATTGGCAGCATGACGCTGTCCAGTTATAGCCACAAAACCGCGAAGGAAAGTAGAACTTTAACTTTAACTCTTGGAAAAGTGTTATTAAAAATATTGCCAGCTTTCCTAGATTTCCCTTGCCAAATGCAGCACTAAAGTGGTTGTAAGAAAAATACACAAAGTATTATATTACCACTTTGGGGACATATTATCTTCCAAAATCATGTCCTGAGATGACAAAAAAATAAAAGAATACATCATCTCCAAAGTATTAACTTACTCGAATCTAATTCTAAACAATTTAAAATTGATTTCGACTAAATTTGAAATTCGGAAAGCTTTAGGAAACACAAACATCTGGGTTTCTATTGACGAAACCATTAAAATAAATAACACAAGTGATTTTTATATTTCGATATGAAAATCCGAGCTCTAGTCATTAGCAAAGAAATTCTTCAAAAAATTTGTTAGGGAAAACTCTTGTATGAGCAGGTCATTCATTATAATTTTTTTGGGTCATGCTGGTAAGAGGATCGCCTTTTTGTGCCAGCGCGAATGTTGGGTTTGTAAAGTGTTTGTAGAAAGATCAATTATTCTGTGTAAATTTGAAGCTAATTTACATGAAACTCCTTATTTGGAAACTTGCTTGTGTGCACTTTTGACAATGTTCGACAATTCGATTCGCTTTCTTGGCTCGAGATCGAACATCATAAACGTTCAAGCCAAAGTTGTGTCAAGCGTTCGTCAAGCGCCGCTGACGATTGGCTGTTGTGTTGCGTAAGAAGTCAAGCATTGTGCAAAGTTGACGACGAAAGTTTGCTTATCCACAGAATGGTTGTCCCTCTGGCCGAGAAGTCGGTTCGTCGGTGCGGAATTTGTTTGGCAAACAGAGTCGCCGATCGCTTCGTCGTCGCCGTGCAGCGAGCTAATATTTGATTTCCGCGCAGCTCACGCCACGGATTTGCCGCCCACGTGTGAGTAGATTAGTCGGCGTCGGTGCTCGCCGCCAGCCAAAGGCGAAAAAGGCGATTATCGTAATTGGATTACGGCTGCGATCCACTGCGATCACGGTCGCGACGCAAGTGATGTAATTCAAGGCGTCGAGAAAGTCGTCGTTGTCGTCGTCCTAGTCGTCGATGATGACATTAGTGTCGGTAAATTGAATAAACCATCATGCACTCATTCGACGCTCAACTTTGTTTCTGATAGAGCAATACACTTGAATGTTTGAATGCTTGTCATAGGGCGAGAGACAGAGAGAAAGAGAGAAAGAGAGAGAGAGAGAAGCACGAAAATTTCAAGTTTGGTGTCGGTGAAACCGCACGTCTTGCGATGCGAACGCCGTAAATCTTTTTCAACCACACCTGCCGCAAAGAAATCACTGCGTGCTGCATTGCGACTGCATATCGACTCCATATGCCTGGTTGACTCAACCACACGCATACTCGTTGGGCGATTTGCACGTGGTAAAAAATTATTTTCTTTGCCATAAGATAAATATCCCACTATTCGTCATTTCAAGGCAATATTCGTAAAAGAAAATCGGATATAGAATGAACTAATTGTAATTCCATTCTTCCTGTAATAATCTTCTACTCTAATTCCCCAAAAAATTCCCTTTTTTTAATCTTCAATATTTTTTTATTCAAATTGTAATTTGATTATGCGAAAATATGGACTTTCCCAATTGTTGTAACTTAACGTCTGAACGAAGCATTGCAATTTTTCACTCCTTCTTTCGTTATTATCAATAACGATTACGAATCACAAATTTTCGAGGTTGTTCCATGAGATGTCTCTACTCTACTGTCTTGATACTAAATTAGTGCTTGACTATCAACTTCGTTAAAAACTCGTACATGATTAATGCGATATCAAGTGCCCGCCATCTAGGTGTAAGCGGAATCGAGAAATGTGAATCGTGTTCATAATACTGCCTACCGCCATTTGATTCTCATTCGTTGATAACAGTCATTATGATTTCCATTTGGGTAGAGTGCGTTTAATACTTTAGAATAGATCGCCATATGAGTTATTTAACGAAAAAAGAACATGATTTTGTTCCACTGCCACATAACTGAATTCATGATTGGTTCACACACCATACAGTTGCAGTTTAACTGTAAATTTGTTTTCAATTTTAGTTGATTAACACTTCGATTAATGCAAATTGCTGCGCAATTATTTCGTCCTTCATATGACATGTTTGTATGTAAACTAAGCGACAACCGATTTTTTAAATCGTCTTTGAAAAAAAGTAGTATGACAACGTATTGAGCTTCAATTCATAATTCAAGAATGAACAACTCAAGTGGTTGAAGTTGCGGAAAATTTTTTCTGTATATTCATTGAGAAAAGTTTAAGTTCCTACATTAACAGCGTAGAAGAATGAGGAAAAAGCGGTTTGTAATCGAATTAAAAACGGTTTTGAGTAGTCCTGGATAAAAATCACATTCCCAACATCCGGATATCCGTGCCAAAATTTATCCTGATATCCGGATAACATGGATAGCACATATATTCCATACCATATTGATATCCGGATTTTTTTTTAAGTATCCGTATGACAAACAGTTCTCGGATAAAAAAAAGTCTCCGGATAGAAATCGATATCCGTTTAAAGACCATCCGGATGCGAAAATAAAAGTTTTATCCGGATATTCGGATCATCAAGATAAAATAACCAGGTCTAGTTTACGAGGATCGCATCGAAAAAATCGCCAGGTTTCGCCGCTGGCGAAAAGATGGCGTAACATTCGTGGGAGAGGCGTGGTGAGTTGTTGTAGGTAGGTAGACCTTGCACCAGACGGACAGCATTCCGAATGCGTATGCAACGCGCGCCGACTGCAATGGATGTGCAGCGGGCGGTCAGTCCGTTTATAAATAGCTGCACGTCGTTGGCGGCGGCGGCGGCGGCAGCGGCAAGTCACTGCACTTTCGCCGTACAGTTAGTTATTGTGATTGGATACGCTGCACATGCACACTCGCGCATCCACTCGCACACTTATTGTCAGCCAGAACAGAGCACGCGTGCGCAAATCGCTTTAACCCTTAATTGCGCGCGCCTCAAAAGTGACATAAGCGATCGCCTGCAGTGTTTCGCACCTCAATTAATAAATTAGGATAAAATACTAAATACCTACCAAATCCGACTTTTATCCATAAAGATATTTCAACTAAAATTTGGATTAACTTTTAAACTTAAAAAATAATAAAGAATTTTTAGCCTATGAAAATCAACTAAGTATTCATCGCAACTATTTTGACACGACTGAGTGTAGTTTGCAACATTTTATTAAGAGTTCTAATCATTACTATTCCACTAAATAATTAGCTCACTATGACTTCTTATGGTGGTATTTTACTGCTACCCAAAAGAAAAATACCATAATATAACGAGGATTATAATTCGACTGGATAGACATAACGAGATTAACAATTTGAAATTAGCCTACACAAACGGTCGCAGCTCAAAACCCACGTTTCGCCGCTGCACTTTTTTCCTGGATGGCACTTTGCCTTTTTGTCGGTACTTGGACACATCAAAGAAACACTGCCACGCGCAAACACGGGCCATCATTGGTTGATACAAGCAGTCGTCGTGCAACTTCGTGTAACGACATTCACAAATGATTCGCGACGCGCATTATCGCGAGGAAGTACCGGATTTGATGAGGATAATGTGCGAATTAACCAAACACACCACGAAGAGGGAGTAGGCGGCCTTACTTTATAATAACCTATGCAAGTTGAACGTCGCGAAGTTCGCCGCGCGCCGCCGAAAACTGATAAAATCGCATCAGATCGCGCCGAAGTCGGCCGCTTTGAATCACGCCGCGTAGATAGGCCACCGCATCCACCTCTTATCAGCTGGTTGGTTGGTTTGGCAGCGCGTCGCACCGATACGCTCGGGACGTGGTGGCGAATTAATAATAATTAACGCCGCCGGCCGGCGTTCGGATGGCGGTCGGCGGGGATACAATTATATTAATTACATTTCGACGGCGAGCGCGCGCCGCGCCGATGAAGTATTCCCAAACGGGGCAAGCGCCTGCTCGCTCGCTATAAACGAGGTGATTGTCCAATCAGTGGATTGTTGTCCCCATACCGTGAACGCATGAAATTGTTGCACTCGCAAATTGTACAAATGTGTACAAGAATGAAAACACACCATTAGGCGAAATTATTATTACATTATGAATCTTTATATACGAATACGACAAATTCCGAGCAATTTAAACAAATTAAAACTGCACAAAACATCATGTAAAGGGCGAAAAAAGTTAAATGTATCTATTAAAAGTCACTTTTCCCTGATAGTGAATTGCATTTTAAATTCTACGTCCTTTTTCTTTTCTAAACTTGGTAAATAATAAATAACTGATTTAGTTTGATAAAGTTTTTTATAATTTTTTTTAAATATTGCATAGTTTATTTGTTATTAACAATTATCTAATGATTTTTTTTAGGCAAATTTCTTACTTTACACTTTGGAAGTGTGTTATTTTGTCAAAAACCAATATATCGAAAAAATATTTCTCTAGCTTATACTATAAGCAACCCAAAAAAATCATGCCCTAATCATGAGTCATTAAATTACAAGAGCTGTTATTAACGTTGTACCGCCGCCCTTTTTGAAATAAATTGCAAAAAATATATTGAGCGTAGATACCATTTCTGCAATCTCGATTTAATTTGTAAAATTTTGGGAAACATTTCCAAAAAAAGGAAAGCCTATTTTCTAACGACTTAACGCTTCAATGAGTCAAATCTGAATTTATTTGAATTGGTTTTGCGGTGAATTTGTCGCATCAGTTTAGGTTAGCCAACTGTGGGTGGTCAATTTGGACAGTTTTAATTGTAGTAGCAATTCGAAGCGGTGGGAATGATGAAATCATTGAGCCTCATTCTGCATTCGACGTTGTATGGCTCCAAATGCGATCGGATACTGTAATTACGAAGCAAGCCTATGATGCGTCAAGGAGAAAAAGCGGTTGGTGCGTGCGAAGAGCAGCCAGCATACCAGTTTCGGGCAAAATAACGGTTCGTGTTTGTTGGCGTCGGGTCGATGATGTTCCGATCCAGTGTTGGGAGGTAGGTAGGTAGGTAGGTCGTGTTTAGCGCCTTGTCGAAATTTGTTGTCGACGATGCAAAGAATTCGCCATGTATCGATTGTTTCGCAGCGGTGGCGGTGGCAGCAGGAGGCAGCAGGGTCTCTCGCCGCCTCCCGCGGCGCTTTGGCGAATCGATATAATAACACCACCACTGCGAATGGTGCAGCAACCAACCAACCAACCAACCAACAGCACCTCGTTACTGCTTCACTTTTCCTCAACCTTCGAATGCCAACCAGCCGGGCATGCATGCATGCGACGATAATCAGGCTATTTATCGCGCCACGGTGCTGGTCTCTGTTTATATGCACTAGAGATGGACTACACGGTAACGGTAAATATGGGAGAACCGCGATAATGGTGTTTTTCGCTACGGGAAAACCTTGAAGACGGTAATGGCTGGTATATAACCGTGGAAATGTAAATTACCGTACAGTATTGTATACAGCTATCTAATGTGTTGTTAAAATGTGTCGTTTTTTACGAAATTTTCGAAATTTTAAACAACTAGTAGCTTTACTTAATAC
>JAODFX010011311.1:0-11162 GCA_027580035.1 Dorylogaster longipes | reverse complement strand
TGGGCCTCAATGAGCGTCGAAACGCGGTGTTTGCTGCCGGTTGCTAGTTAGAAGCGCTAGACGAATGGATCGAATACAAATACAAGCAAAGCCAAAGCTGCCACGGCTTTCGGGGTGGAATGTTTCATTCATTCCGATGGTCCAAGTGTTCGTCGGGTTGACATAGTATTAAGTCAACTCCGCCTGCGCAGGGACCTACTCGAAGCGAGTCGTAAAAAAATCCATTAGACGCCACTCTCCTTCTGTGTTTTGTGTGCGTTGTCCGACGCGGCGTTTACCTTAAAATTCTGAAACGATTTCATCGGCAAGTGCGCAGAGTGGAAATGTAAAAGTTAGGAAAGACGCTGCGACCGATGCTCGTCGCCGCCGATGTTCCGACTATCGATATCGGGTTATTAGCGCTGTTTTGCCCCCCACAGAATTCACCCAGGCGAAGATTACAAAGCAAGGAGCGCGAGGGCGCGAAGTGAGCGTGAAATGTGTGCGCTCTATCACCAAACGGGCGGCGCGCCGGCAGCAGCGGCGCGTTTGATTTCACACCTTTATCGATGATGCATCTCTCGCCCGAGAGACGCGCACGGAATTGAGTCCTTACACCCCGATGCGCTCGTGCCCTCGAGGAGCGAATTTGATCGATTACTGCGTGATGCCAACCGGCACCACAGCGAGACCCTTTAATTCCGTTGACCTCAACCTTGAATCATTTCAAATTAAAAACATCTGGGAATGCAATGGGTACACCATAACGAACACCTTGGAAATTTATAAATGTTGTTTACCTTTTATCTTTTAATGAATGGTTCAAGTTCAATTGACCCAATATCTACCACACATAATCTCTGCATTGATTTTTTGGACCTGCCATTCCAATAATTCTCCTCGGTAAAATGGCAAGTGATCCATCGTTCTCGAGGTTTTTGCAATATCGAAAATTCCGTATTCGACCTATAGCTCGAAAACGGTAAGAGGTAAGTTAGTCAGGTATCAGATATTCCTATTCTTCTTTTCGATGTTCCATCCGAATCCAAAACTTAAATATCAAAATTCGAAGAAAAAAAATGACCTCGATTATTTCTTTCTCTTTTGATGCTCTATCAATATGCAAGCTCAGAGCGAGAATCCAGACAATAACGTACTTCTTTCGGAGTTGGTTAAAAATACAATTTGGTAAATTGCAGTGCAAAACGCTGTAGAGTTGTGAAATAAACAATTGCCTTCACTATTTTAATTAAAACCTAGAAGAGGTCGTTGCCAGTTCGTTAAATCCAGATTGACCTAGTGTGAAGAGGGTCTCAATTGGAAATTACTGCGCCAAGACAAACGTTATCCATTGGCATTAAATAACGGGGCTTGGGAAGCTTTAATTCATTCATTAAACAATTTCTAATCAGAACTGAAGGCAACAAGGCAAAGAGGTAATGAATTATGTAAATCGTAGATTCCTGCGATACCGATAGCCGCACACACGATCAAAACAAACAAAAAAACAAGAACGAAAAGGGTTCCAGGTATTTCGAATACTGCGCAGTAAAGGGATTAAAGTTGAAATCTGAAACGCACACTAATAAATTCGTTCGATCGCGCATCACATTTCCCGTTGAGTGACTTCCAAAGCATTAATCAGTTAAATTGCTGGTATAAACTCACAAAGGCTATGCACATTCCAGATGATATTACAAGAGACAGGCAACAGTATTTTGGGCAAATAAATGCGGCTTCTTCGAAATTGTATGAGAAATGTACTTTTGCGTCATCGTTCAACGAAGAACAAACTAGATAATTAACTACCAAGCGGCAAGACTGGAACAAGACATGAGAGGCTTGATCTTCACGCCACCTTCTCGTCGGCAATTGATGAGAACGTTGAAAGCCGCTTGGCTGCGATGAGATGAGGGTTGGATGCAGCACTTTCGACTCCCTAATAGGGGTTGCAATAAATTAATCAACGACTAACGACGCGCTGCATTGGCAATTAGCTGCTGCGTCGCTTAATTAATACCCGTGTGTGCAGAGGGCGCGCGTTATCCGTCGTTGATAATTTTATTATTACACTAAATAGCTCGTCGGCCATCGCCGGGCGAAGTTTAAATAATGAACGGCGCACGCTTTAAAAGGCGTTTAAACCACTTACAACCAAGCAACACATGGGCAGCGAGGGCCAGAACAAACACAAACACGATGCTTCGCTGCGGCCAACACTCGCCAACCCGCCGATTGTCACAAGACAATGCGAGATGTGAAGTTGTGAAGATGTTTGAAACACAAACGACTCGAGCGACAATGGCCGGACGGCGCCTGCTCGAGGGTGGGCCACTCTCACACAGCGGAATTCTCCCAGCTCGAAAGACAGAGGATGAAAAAAACAAGACGCTAAGAAATGCTAGAAAGTCCATGTGCGATAACCGAAAAACCATCGACGACTACAAAACACTCTCAGCCTGCTTTTTTCTTCTGTTTGTCCCTCACACGACGCCGAACACGAATCGAGCAAGCCCAAAGAGGGAACAATACCACCGAAGGGGGAATTGAAATAAACTGTGGTAAACGCCTGAATTCAATGAGGAGATAATCGCCGTCGAGCCTTGTTCCAAACTCGTGTTGCGTCCGGATAAGCATATTCATCTCCTTTCTTGCGGGGGTATCTTCGTATTTATGAAGCCTATAAACGAGAACGGGAAGACGTTTGAAACGTCTGAATCGAGTTGGAAGTGTTTTCCGAACGCGTTCTCAATGATGTTGATGCCAACAACACATATTATGTAAATGCGAATACACTTCAGCAAGCAAGAACGAACACGATGGCAATATTGCAAACTGATTGATTGTAACAAGACGGCAAATCATACGTACTTTGCTATTTTCCGAGACGGTGGCAATTCTCCATGTCCTTCACACTTGATCTGAATGACTTTCACGCCATGCGCTTCAAAATCCTACAAACATAGAGTCAAGTTTGAGAAGGACGAAGCTATCAATTGGGGCAACTCACCTCGAACTCGTAGTATCTTCCGTTGACAGCGTTCGTCAGATTGATAATCAGCTTCAGGCGCGGCAGTTGTTTCAACACGTCGTTCGGTGTGAACCTGCGAACAGCAGACAACAGTAACGAGAAGGGCATGTTCCTCCACACGCACGCGACGCAACCTAATAAATAGTCTTCACGATTGGGTGCTCAATAATTCACGCATAGTTTCGACTTGTGCGCCGCTCAATAATGCATCATCAGCGTACGCACGGATCGAAACAGTGAGACGTCGAAGCAGGAGCAAGCAACCTTTTGTTCACCGCCGAAGTAGCTCATTGCAGCTGGGCTATCAGGAGGCAGGCAGCCTGTCTCGGCTAGTGTGGAAGCCGTACGCACGAAATTGATAAATTATCCCCTTGATAAATTTTAACTGCTTCGCTAACAAGCAATTACTCTTCGGCAGCGCACAACAACTGATGAGGTGCTTGCCTATTACCAACGCATTATGATCGCATGAGGAAAAACAATGCAGACAAACTTAGCATCAGCGCATATTCGGCTCTCATAAACTTATCACTCACCATCGTGTTTTAGGTATATATTGATGATATATCGTCTGAAAAAAAGCACAATACAAATAAATGATTAATGTGGTATGTGAAATATGGGGAATTCAATGTGACGACAATTGGAGTCTATATACAGAATTACCAGTATAAGGTGGGACATATAGCGTGGATGATAACCGCAGAACAATTTTAAGAAGTCCCCTTGGCATGTTTTTCATATCTGCCCTCGTTAAGGATCCAGTGAGATGTTCATGAGCATTACAATCGTCGTCTGTTGGTAAGGCATGTTCTAAGAACGTAGTAAATGCGGCGACTCCTTCCATTTATAACAACGGCAGAAAAAACTTATCGTTCATTGGCTGTGCAAGGGATCGTAAAATAAACACAATGCACCAATTAGAATTTTTCTCTACGATTCAGATTTGATTTTCATTTAAGCCTTAACGATGGCCGATCTCGAAAACAATGACAAGGGTACTTTTCGTCTTAGAATAATTCAGCGGATATCACCCCTACCATAGGCCCCACCACATGTTGGTAACCCTGTATGAGGCTTACTAATTCTGCATGTGAAGGAAAAAGACGTCAAGCTCAGTACGAAGATGTTTTGCATTTATAGTAAATAACCAAATAAAATTTGGAGATATTAATCAAAGAAAATCAGCGAATTGGAACGCGCGTTGCGTCCGCTGGCCGACCGCAGCTTTACTCCGCCTTCATTTGTAAGGAAAAGAATCCACCAATCGCTGGCCACGTGCTCGCCAGCCCACGTCGTCGGGAGCTCCGGTTCGCTGATCTTTTTAATTAATATCTCAAACTTTCACGTTATTCCTTTGTTGCAAAATACTCGAAATTCTCTTAGACAGGTTGACGTCCTCTAGCTTCACACGAGAATTGTTTACCATGACACCCTGTATATAGCTTAACTCTTCAAGTCCAATTGGCTTATAACATGTTTGCTAGGTAATCTTCTTCCAGGTTATTCTTATTTGTGCTTCAAACCATCAGATTTTGTTTAGCATTATATTCAGGTTTTTATTCCACCCAGTTTGTCCTCTTTCTCTTCTTTTCTTTCTGCGAAACAGTGTTCCATTATTTATTCTTTTCGGAATCCTTGTTTCTCTCAGTTTCTGCATTTCCGTGTTCTTTCTGGAGCTGGCAAAAATCGTAATCCTGGCATCCGGATATCCGGATCCTATCCGGATATTATCCTGATAATTTTTTGTCATCCGGACGAACTTTTAGACGGTTACTTATTGCTATCCGGATTCTTATTTCTATCCGGATATGAATACCCGAAAGGACGGATAGAAACTGATGGCATAGACGGAAAGCGATTAAACTAAAAAGCTTCTTTTAAGACGAAATTACAAAGTTCGACTAAATTGAATCATTGCTTGAATTAATCCGAATATCCGTATATCCGGACAAAATTGGCAGCTATAGTTCTTTCTGTTGTAATAATGTTTTCGCTGTCGGATAGTTCTTGCAGCTCCTTGTTGTTTGTACTCATCTTTCACTCTGTTTTTCGGTTTCCTTTCTTCCTGAATGTCAATTTTACATTTTCATAAATCACCATAGCTGATATGATAAGTGATTATGTATATTCGTTCCTTCACGCACACCTATTCTCTGCCATTAATATTTCCGAATATTATGAGCGCATCCTTTGAAAAGTTCGAATTCTTCATTATTTCCAGTCTGAATGTTACGAGGAAATCAATTTGAAATTTGAATACCAAATTGTCGCCAACATAATAACTCACTTTGTTCCTAGTATTCGAAGTCGTAAAAGTCACTAACCCTAGTTAGCAATGCTGCGTTTGTCATCACAGCGAGTAAAACCTAGTAAAGTCTAAGTAAGGCACACGAACCCGAACATTCGTCATGGTATGATTTGATGTTTCCAACCTTTTTTTTAACGGCGACGTTGAACGACGCCGTGCGCTGCGCGACGTGTGGGAATTGGTTGAATAACCTCGCAGCGTAACGCCATGCAAAGAGCGTTTCATCACGCACTCATCATCATTCACGCCGGCTGCAATCTCGTTCGAAAACGTCGAAAGCGCGTCGATTTTCAGTGGGATTCGAGCGAATCTCGGAGGTCGAAAGTGGCCAGCAGCGGTGGCGTTAATTAGAATGCGCACGATCGAAAATTGGCCATTGTTCGACGGCGACGAAAACAAAAGCTACGCCGAATTCGTCGACGTCGCGCGTAATCTATGTACGCGCCGCCGCTCGCGATGATCGCGGGCCACACGCTGATAAACTGATTCCGACAATAGCAATGGCCGCCGCGATGATAACCGCCATGCGGCACGCCGCATAAATTACGCAACGATTCGTATTCAACGCGTGCAACTATGTCGATCGGATTCCCACACAAAAGCAGCTTTTCAACGTTTCCTGCACACACACACCCATTGCTGACGACAGATGGCGTGCGTCACGCCATCGACGCCATCTTCGTCTTTGTCCTGCGCCGCGTTTGGTTGCAGGATGCGTCCAGCGAGCAGGAGGCACGGGAGGCGTTTGGAGGCGCAACATCGTCGAACGCGAAATGCCACCTTGCACACAACCGCCGCGACGACGACGACGACGACGACGGCATGCGCAGAACGACGCGAAGCGGACGAAGCAGTAGAAGAAGAACTACAGTTACGTTCGACGAACTGCTAAGCATCGCACGAGAGCGTGCACACAACCGGCGGTAGTCGAGCCGGATTAGAAGTTCTGCACATCCTCCTAGATTGAAAATGCTCGATGCTGCTGCTATGTCTTCTTAGCGCAATGGCTACATAAACTTTGTATGCTTCTTTGATCTAGCTCGCCTTCACTTTTGACTCACATCTATCCCATCTTCGCTGGTAGCAATTACCTCAACCATTTAACACGTTGAAATTCAACGTTTTTTTTTTCAACGTATAGACTTGATTTTCTAGTTTTAATTTCACTTCCACTTTACTTGACGTTTGTTTAACTATTTTTAAGTTTGCCTAATGCTATTTATAATTACTACTAGGTTGTTTTATTAAGGTATTGCAGTACCTTGAGTCAACTCAAGAAGTCTCCAGCCTACTACTTATGTTAGGGTGATGGTGAACTGTAAATCCAGGGTACAGGAACATTCTTATGCAAAGAGTGTAAGCAATAAAATCAGACCAGAAATGCTGGGTTATATGAAAAATGTAATGTTAAGGTTCTTCTTAGGATGACTAGATAGTCGAGCCGAATTAGAAGTTCTGCACATCCTCCTAGACGCTCCTCGATGCTCCTGCTATGTCTCCTTAGCGCAAGGGCTACATAACCTTTATATGCCTCTTTGATCTTGCATGCCTTCCCTTTTGACTTACATCGATCCCATAATAATGCCATCTTCGCTGGTAGCAATTCCCTCAAGCATTTAAACACGTTGAAATTCAATGTTTTTCAACTCGTCGACTTGATTTTCTACTTTTAATTTCACTTCCACTTTATTTGACGTTTGCTTAACTGTTTTTTTTACTAACGCATCGCATCGTATTTTTAATCTTTCCTAACGCTATTTATAATTACTGCAATGTTGTTCATTACGGTTGTTTTAATATGGTATTGCAGTACGTTGAGTCAACTCAAGAAGTCACCTGACTACTACTTAGCTTAGGGTGATGATGAACTGTAAATCCAGGGTTCAGAAACATTCTAATGTAAAGAGTGTAAGGAATAAAACCAGACCAGAAAAGCTGGATTATAGGGAAAAAAAATGTAATGTTAAGGCTCTCCTTAGGGTGACTCACAGTAGTCAAAGTTAGCATGCGAGGTGTAGAAACATTACCTTGAGTAGAATGTAAGCAAGGATAGATCTAGTTCGAGGTTGTGGAACTGTGCATGATGTTGGAGTAAATGCTATTTAGCAGCGCCTCTCACTCACTGGCAAGCTGTTGCAAGCTGTGCGTTCGTGCAGTGCGGCTGGGATTGTTCTTCGTGCTCGCTTTTTCGGCCGCTGCGCGCTGCGCGTTTACGTAATGCGCTTATAATTCTACCTGTTCTATGCGCGTCCGTTGCCGTCGATCGCTCGCTTCTGCCGTCGGTCGCACTTTTGTTTCTACCGGTTTCGATTCCCGGCCCCGGCTTCGTAGATAATTGCAATTTCGGCATTCACTCACGCACCGCACCGGTATCAGCGCACTCTGATGGTGTGGCGCCCGTCGCTGTGGATGGCACTCAAAGACCACGGGAATCGAACGCGATTTGTGGGCCAAATCTCACCCGTGAATTCTTCCAGTGCCATTCGCAGGCGGGCACCGCGACGAGGTGGCGTCTCCCTTAGTTGATGGTACCCCCCAAAACGTGGGCCGAACTTGAAGGTGCGCGAGCGACGTGGTGATCTAGGGTGTACCGGGCTGAGGTGGAGGTGTGCTCGCCGCGGCGGCGTCGCGTGCGCACGCGGCGACGAGCGAGCCTCGACTGGTCTGTCAGCTGCGACGAGGTGCACCACGACGACAGGTAGAGCGCACGCTCGGCTGGGTGCGACAGGTTGCCGGCGCTGCCCCCCAGCCAGCTCTGCGCCGCGCACAAAGCGACTGAGTAATTATCATACCGTGGAGCTGGTGAGCGTGGGGTACCACCACCATCATCACCACCACCACCACCAGCGCACCTCGCCTAGGTTATGCCTAAGCTGGTCGTGCGAGCCGATGCGCGAAATAGGAAGACGGACGTTGCACCTGTGCCGCATGCGTACAACGTCGATCCGCGCGTTGCCCGAGGATGGTACCATCGGGCAATGTGTATTCCATCTACAGCAAACTTCCTCCGTATATTCGTTTAATTTTAATCCTCGTCGACATTGTTCTCTCTAGGTACTTTCAAAGTACTCAATTTTACAGTAGTCTAATTATTGGAGAAATTTTTATTACCACGCTTATCAATGAATAAGTACGCTCATTTAACTGTTTAGCTACTGTGGTTTTAATTTTACCACCAAATAAAAGGACTGCAATCTAGCGTAAACTTCCTCCCTATATTCGCTTAAATTTAAGCCCCGTTTACATTGTTCTCTTTAGGTACTTTTTAAGTACTCGTTTTCACAGTTGTCTTATTATTGGGGAAATTTTTATTACTACGCGTGTCAATGTATAAGTACCATTAGAAAAGCTGTACCACTTCTAACACGCGTTTAAACTTCGCTCATTTAACTTTTCAGCTACTGTGGTTATAATTTTACCACCAAATAAAAGGACTACAATCAAGCGCAAACTTCTTCCATATACTCGTTTAATTTTAATCCTCGTTTACATTGTTCTCTCTAGCTACTTCCAAGGTACTCAATTTCACGATAGTCCAATTATTGAGGAAATTTTTATTACCACGCTTATCAATGTATAGGTACCACCAAGAAAAGGTGTACCATTTCCTACACGTGTTTAAACTACGCTCATTCAACTTTTTAGCTATTGTGGTTATAATTTTACCACCAAATAAAAGGACTATTATCTAGCGCAAACTTCCTCCGTACATTCGCTTAAATTTAATTCTCGTTTACATTGTTCTTCCTAGGTACTTTAGGTACTAATTTTCACAGTTGTCTAATTATTGGGCGCAAAAGTTACTCCTCGTTTACATTGTTCTATCCTGAAAATGATATTCTGATCAGAAGTCTTTTACGTTACCTTACCTGATACTTAGCTGCACTTAATTATTCTTAAATAAACGATACTAATACTATGGAGTTGATGTCATTTTTCAAATCATAGTTGACAGCTAACATATCTCAACAACGCTCAAAATTTCGAGCGGCTAAAAAGGGGTACAGAAGTTAAAGCGATAAAAATGAAACCAACAGATTTCTGAAAAAAAAAGACGGTTAACTGATTCCGAGCTTTTTCGAGCTACTGGGAGCTCCCTAAAGAGTCGAAATTGCGGAAATTTTTATTACCACAATTCATAATGTGTAGGTACCATCAAAACAAGGTGTACCGCTTCCTACATGCGTTTTAATTACTGTCATTTAGATTTCTAGCGACACAGTGCATACTCCTCGATATACTCTTTAGTTGCTGTTGTTATTAGTTTAGGTACCATCGAATAAAAGTGCTACTACCTATTGCAAATTTCCGCCGTATTCGTCCAAATGTAATCCTCGTTTACATTGTTCTCCCTAGATACTTCGCATACTTTTATAGTTGTCTAATTATTGTAGAAATGTTTAATACAACACTTGACAATGTATAGGTACCACCAAGAAAAGGTGTACCACTTCCCAATACTGTGTAATCGCTATCTTTTTTAATTACTGTTGTTCTAAGTTTAGGTACCATCAAATCAAAGGTCTAGAATCTAGCGCAAACTTCCTCCGTAATCGCTCAAATTTAACTCCTCCTCCATTTCCTCCACTTCGCGCGTTTAAACGACTCTAATTTACATTTCTAGCGATACTTTGCAATGCCTTATCAATATATATTTAATTGCTGTTATACTTACTTTACGTACCTCTTCTATATTAGTCCAATTTTAAGCCTCGTTAACATTATCCTTTTGTATTTCTTCCTTAAAGTGGTATCGAGTATGAACCGTGTGTGGTTCGCAGTTTACAGTTTTTGGTAATATTAAAAATATTGTCAATTTTATAGACTAGTTAACTTACATTTTCCATTTGCAAGCATTGTTAGGAGCTTAATATATACACCCTATTAGTAGCATAAAGGTTAATATTTGTTTGTGTCCATAACTATCACCATTTATGTGTGGAATTATTTCTATATGCATAAAAAAAAGAAAAACAAAATTTACTTGTATTGATTCTTCATTATTCTTATATTGCCCGAAAATTATATATTTTGCAGTACATAACTTGTCGTAACTTGGCCACTTCTTTAGAGATCGTTGGTGACCAACTCAGACAATTGTGAACTGTATCAGAATTAACCTAAAATATCTTAGAACGGTTCTAAAACGTGTTCGCAACAATTTTCTGCTTCATTCTTTCCAACCGCGCAATTCAGCTTCTAAATCAGAAATTGTGCGAATCTTTCTGGAAAATTATGCTCAAAAAATTCCATGGTCCTTCTCTCTACCCTTCAACCAATAAAATATGAATTGATTTGAATTGCTTTTTAACTTTTACGATAATCACCGAAAATTCCCAAAATGTTGGAGAACATTTTAGTAATTTGGGCTGGGCTCCTGCCTAGATTAGCCACTCTTTAAGAAATCTTTGGTGGCCAACTTGGACAGTTTTGACTCTATTGCTTTGTTATTCCACATCTTCTTATTGCTTGTTTGATGAAATTTGGCTCGAAATGGCTTATTTTATGTGCACGAACAATAAGGTTATATCATTCGCAAGTCCAAACCGTCGTCGTCGTTGCGACTGGCAACAAAGTTCTTGGATGCATTCCAGGCTGCTGGCTGCTGGCTGATTAGATTTGCACGCGTTCTCACCCCTCCGGATGCAATCCGAATTCTTCGAGCGATCGCGGAAAAGTTGCGATTTGATTAGGCGAGAGCGATCGATGGCGCCTATCCACTTCGCCGAAATGCCATTTCAAACATCATCCGCAGTTGATTTCCGCATAATTCGAAGCAATATTTTATCAGCCCAACATGCATGACAGCATAATTGATATTGGAGCTAACGGGGAATGGGG
>JAODFX010011200.1:0-11167 GCA_027580035.1 Dorylogaster longipes | reverse complement strand
CTGCGCGAAGCGTCGCCTCGCGTCGCCTATCTATTCATCTTTTATCAGCGGCTGCCGACGACGACGACGAGGAACGCAGCGCATCCGCCGTTATCCGTATCACACCGGCCACTTTTCGCCAGGCTGCAACGGCGGCGGCGGTGGCGGCGTCGCGCTGATCGTGTGATACTCGATGCCGCCCCCCAGCGCAAGTCAATGCTAGCGGTATCATCGACGTCCTCGGCAATATATTGCCGTCTTTCGCTTATCCATGCCACTCGCCGATGGAAATCGTTCCCCAGCTGCGGAGGCGAAGGCGAAGGCGAAAGCGGCCAATCAAGTGATTAACCACGGCTGCACGAAGGCGTGCATGGACCGGCGCTTTTAATTTGTTGCATCGACTACCTCGAGGCTTCATCTGCGAGCGCGCCTTTGTAAATATTTCATCATCTCCGAGCTCAATGCAGCGCAAGCGCAGCGTGCAAAAACGACGCGGAGAAGATCATAAGTAATAAGGCGTCGACGCAACGAGCGAGCGCGCGGATCGCGAGCGAAGGAAGAATGCGCGAATGTATTGAGGACGTACGCGTCGGCCGCCCGAAGCAGCCGCCGCCGAGGCAGCGTAGCGATGCGAAAGCCAATAAGAATGTGCAGGAAGCGTAAACTAATTTGATTAAAATTAATATTCAGACGGCAAAGACGCGTTGCGAGTGCCGAGGCACCGATGGCGAGCGGTGGGGGCGGCGGGGGCGGCGCATTGAAGCCGTCTGCCTATCCACCCACCACCATAATACGTAGATTATCGCGCATTTTCCGGCAGATGCACGGCCGAAATAGGCAAGCCGTAGCGCGCTGGTGGTGGTTCCCGCCCGGCTTGATTGATACTATTGATTGGACGACTTGGCTATGTCGTAGAAGCCCCGGGGGCGGGCATAGAATATTCAAAGGTAAGTGCATAACGGCAGCGGCGGCGGCGGCGGTGACGAAATCTAGGTCGCACGCGCTCGCAGCGCGTTCTTACAGCTGCCTCCGCGCCGCCGCCGCCGCCGCCGCCGCCACGTAAAAAGTCCAACTCGCCGTTTGAGTCGGCGGGGGCGGCGGCTGCGGCGGCGATCATGTTAATGAAATATTTATGCGACGCGGCTTTGCTTTGCGACGCAACGCAGCGCCGCCGACAGATGGCGCGCTGGCAGGCGGGGGCGGCGGTGGCGGCGGTGGCCCAGTCGGCCGGAAATGTAATGAAAATCTAACGAGGCAGTTACGCGCACCGCCCGTATTGCTCGTTGATATGCAGGCGGCGACGGCGTTCAGTTTGATGCTATTGTTCACGCCGGCGAGAAATATGCGCTCGAGCTAAGTAAGCAGACGAGAAGACAAGCCGCGACGCACTGCACCGCGCAATGCACTCTCGTTTCCGGCGCGTAATTGCGCGCAGCGATGGAAGACGGCAAAACGGGCAAACTTTCGCGTGCCCCGCCGCCCCACGCGGGGGAGGGGGCGCACTGCTCGGCGCGCAGCGTTGGCTAATCGATTTGGAAACGCTCAGTACCTTGCCCAAGGCATTTGTCGTTCGCCAAATGAATCGCCAGGCAGATTGCATCCGACAATTGAGTAATAAACCACAGAAAGCAGCCGGAAAGTGCGCTTTTTCACCCACCATGTTCGTCGAGTGGCTTTCATGCGAATTGCGGCGAAATGCATGCCTTCTGCAGGCAGTCGAGATGCTGATGGCTTCACCATCAACCTCATCATCATCCCTCAAATTCCAATTGTCGTCTTAATCAAATGACGCCGAATAAATAAACAAAAGGGAGAAGCGGGCACCGTCGGCGGCCCGGGAGCGGCGGGCAGAGCGGCGCTCATCCGCTGTGCAGCATCAAGCGGAGATGTCGTAAGGTGGTGGTGAATGCTGCACAGCCGGCTCCTGCCTGCCAGGCGCACGTCGCAAATCCTTTGATGACGCCGAAATTAGTTTTCGATTGTAAGCGGAATGGAAATTGGGTATTTGACTGCGCGCCGCAATTCGCAAGCACACGCGAAAATTGCGCCCACGCAATAACAATCATTCAAATGGGATTTTCTCGCGTGCGCGCGGGCGGCGGTGGCGGTCATCAAAGTCGCGCACGCATACAGCGAGTGTCGCCCGCAAGCGGCGAGCGGCGGGGGCGGCGGCCGTAAGTGTGTCAGCCGCCCCACTGATAATCGATGATGTCCGGAGCGGATCAGCATTCGGTTACGCCAGCTGCGCGCGATATGTTAATCACGCTCCCGCCGCCACCACCGCCGCCCTCGCCGCCGCCGCCGCCGCCACCAAGCGAAATTCGTCATTCGGAGACGGCGCACGCGTGCGCCGATCGTTTTATCGCTGATTAGCCGCCGCCAAGTGGTGCTAATTACTGCGCAGTGCGCATGCGCCGTTGAAGCGCCGTCGCGTGTGTGATGCCACACGAATGGGAAATTAAATTCGCCGGGCGGAAATTCGCGCGCGGGCCGAAAATTGATTTGCCACGTGTTATCTCTCGTGCGCGCCCCGAAAGCGGCGCGCTTCCGGTGCAGCACGAATATTCAACGCTTGCAATCGCCGTAATGAGGATCACGTGTTTCAATTTCGAACTCACATCGCGATCGATGCATTGTATACGCTGCGATGTCGCCGAATATGGAAACTTTCGCTCGTCACAACCGACTGATCCAAGCCGCGTTCAATGTGTGTTCTCTGTCGTTTAATGGGTACCGTTTCGGATAAACGTTTATGTTGAAGATCGGGGCATTAAATGCAAAAACAGTTCTCGGGCACGTTCAATGCGCAGCATCACAACCTGAATGCAACCTGCATCGTAGGTATTACGTTCGCGCATTAATGATTTACTTCCGACATTCGACAATCATCGATTGCGAACAAGTTTGTTCGGAAATTGCATAAATTCAAATTGAAGCGGCAACTGCAAGCAAGTTCAAATTTAATTGCAGACAAAGGCTGCATTAATTTATAACTAATGCGTATTACAGATATTTAATAAACTCCTATTTGATTAGTGCATTTATCCGTATAGTGTATTAATATAATATAACATGTTAATTTCGAAAATTACGAACATATTTATAATGTGGCAGGATGTTCCATGGCAAACGTTGAAATATGCATCTCGTGTCTCATGCACGGTAAAATGTATTGATAAATAATGCAGGCAACTCCGTTTAGTCGTAAACGATAACTCATCATTTGCATGTGAATAATATCATCGGCGAGCGTTGCAAGCGCACGCGGTGTGCCGCCTCATTATGAAAAGTGATAAACCAACAGGAGTCACAATTGAGGTTCGGATTTGTGGTGGGTAATTTCATACGCGCAATGGAGATATGGAATGGAAGACAGCGGCGCACGACGGCAAGTATTCGCGTAATATGCGCGGGATTGTGAGCACGCGGAATGTTGCCCGAATAAAATGTCGAATTGAATATGTGAATGACGTGCGGTCGGCCGCTTCGCGAGCGTAAAGAACTGCCGCGACATTCGCGGAATGCGAGGACTGCTGCGGCAACGGTGCACAGAAAGAAATATTTAAGAATTTGTGGCCAAAATACGAAGAAATGTAACTAGGAACTTTCAATTTTCAGCAGTTGTAAATAATTGTATTTAAATGAATTTGTTCCAAAATTCCACAGTACGTATAATTCTTCATTTACAGCATTGCATTCAGAACTGTTAAAAACTTTCAGGCCGTTATTGGCTGTACTGTTTGTTTATACAGATTAAAAATAGAGATATCAAGGAATAGTATGTTATGAGAATTACGTCAGATTAATTAGGATTACAAACATATTGATTTCTCTACACCAAGTCAAAATTCATTACTATTCAATGCTATTACAGCTATGAGGATGTTATTTGCCGAAATTTCTTGTTTATGCACACTGAAATAGACATTTCAAACTTTAGTATATTATGAAAATAAAGTTAGATTAGGAAGACTATACAAAATGATTATATTTCTAGTTTGGTGAAACAAACCTCTAGGCTTAGCAATTTCTACGAATCAATTATTTGAAACCTATCTGGATTAAAAGGTTGGTTGATTCTTGGACATGCTACGACTTTTCTGATTTGACTCTTTTTTTTTACCCTCACCAGTGGTCTCCAGACGTGGAGGCAGTCTATAGATGTTATATTCGTGTCTCCGGGTCATGTTGTTCTTGTTTGCCAAAATTTGAGCTAGTTACTTAGGCAATGCGGAGGTTCTTAAACTAAGCCCAACGTTTTTGAAGTAAGCAGTTGTCAAATTAACGTGATCACCTAATATGGAAACTGAAATTTTGAATAAGTTTATGCGAATATTGTTTCTCTCTCTCTACAAGAAGTTATAATTCCTCATATTATTGTACCTATTGTCCAAATAGATATTTAAGAAGGCGTGATAACTGAGAGACCCTACCAAGTCGTACATCATAATTAACGTTAAAATTGGATGATAACTCTGAGAAATGTAGTCAAATAAGTTTAAAACTCTGATTGTTAAGGCGTCATGAAAATGAGACATTTTTTTGGAGAAAACTTGAATCCGAATATGCTCGAAGATTAGACAAAATATAAATAAAACCGAGAGATAATATTCACAATACTTGATAGCTAATTTATCCCTGAACCTAATGATATTGAAAACAATAAGTGTTAATGAAAGTTGAAGAAAGTTGGATTTTGGCCACAAATTCTCAAACATTTTCCTACTGTTTCGCCACCCCGAAAACAAAAGCGCACGCGTGCTGCGTGCAATTTTAACGACCTTTAAATATACCCATTTCCACTCTCCTGCATCATGCGACAACGTCGCAAAACGACGATGACGACGATGACGATGCGGCGCACAAAAGAACGAACGCCATAACGCGTCGGTCCACCGAGCGGCGTGTTTTGCGCTCGTCGTTTTGCGCGAGTTGTGGCGAGAGATCGAACATATTGCAAGCGTGCTCGCGGCGGTGGCGGCGGCGGCGGCGGCGGCGGCGGCCATATTGCGGGGCCGGGGCCGGTGGTGTACTCGCGCGGCGACTACTCAAGAAGCCATGTTTCGTCCTCGGGCGCGACGAGTTGCTGCGCCGGCCGCGGCCGCAGCGATTTATGCGCGGACGCCCACGAACAAATCGCGCCGTACGCCGTGCGTCGCTTATAATCCTTTATTATAATTCTTCGCTTCGCGCTGCGCTCGCCCGCGGCCAGCCAACGACGACGACGACGCACCAACAACATGAAGCGAACACGCACCTTGCGCCATCTCGCGTCCAAACGCCTCAAACACGCCGCACGAGGCTTACCGAAAAGACCCCAAGAGCCTGTGATTGCTATTGCATTCTTGCATTCTACCTTCTTCAAATTAATTTCTTTTTACGGTTGTTCTAAAGTATCGTGTTAGTCCAAATCAAAATGCTTTAATCGTTTTCTTGTATAACACCATCTGTGAATCAAGATTGTAATGTTTATTTGACAAAATGTTTATTTTTGCATTAAATAGACTCTAAAACACAGATACTCTTTAAAATATTCACTGTTTGTATTTATTCAAGTCAAATTACGCAACATTAACAATAACAATTTGTTGCTACTAGACAATAGATGCTGACCTCCTAACCTCCAAACTTCTTTTCATAATTTTCTAATCTAATACTTTTAAACTTTTGTTAAAAAAACGTTGATATTTAAAAGTCCTCAATATAATTTCCTATGTATTTTGGATGTTTTTATAGCTACTAACTCACAATTCGTGTGAAAAAACAACGGAAGTTTCGAGCTCCCATTAGATTACGTGTTAAATAGTTTTTTACTAATTTATCATAAAATACATTCTGAATCGTCTCAAAATTTTATCTGGTTCTTCTGAAGAACATTTTTAAATTTCTTATTTCAAGTGCGATCTCGTTAGAACAACATTACGAGTAAAACGAATCCAGTTGGCCACTCTCCAAAGTTTGACAATTTGCTTACCATTTTCATTCACAACTTTTTATGCCCATTACAATATGTTAGGCCAGTCAAAAAACAGTGAGTCTGTGTTATATTGTTTGCTATCTTTCGTTTGATTCATCAGTCCTAATATACGAATTAAATTATCGTTTAAAGGCTAATTAAATTACATTTTCCAGTTGCATGTATTGTTAGAAGCTCAACATATCCTCCACATTAGCAAAATGCAGATTAATAGTTGTTTTATGCGTTGACTTATTACTCAAGAATAAATAAAATCAACATTTATTTGTATTTATTTAAATTATATTCATAATTAGCGAAAATTATCTATTTTGCGGTACATTTTCCTAAATGGTCCATCTGCTTAGGTTGAACACTTTTTCAGGAACCGTCGGCGGCCAAGTTAGACAGTTTTCACCGTACCGAGAACGAGTATAATATTTCTGAGCGGATTTTTCTTTTCTTTGAATAGAATTCAACGTGAAGAGACGCGTCGAGTGCAGTAAATCGCACTCGCTACAAACAGCCAACTTCGAGATTGTTATCTACGTTGTCATATCGCGCCGTCGAAACTGCGATAACTGCGACGGGCAAGAAATCGCAGCGCAGTCTCAAGCGTGCTGCGGTGCGATGCGCGTTCGTGTGTTCACTATTCGGCGTGCAAATATAATCATTTACATTCTTTACTTACATTGCACGCGTCCGGTAGTTAAGTATGTTTAAAATAAACGTGAGTTGTGCCGGCTTCAACGGTGGACAATCGCAAGCAGTTCAGAAGTTCATCATGTACGTACCTAAACTTAATTAAGAGACACAATAGATAAGCGAACGTGCATATATAATATCAGACAGAATAAATGCAAAGGTACAATTGTGTTATTCTTCCTTCAATTGTGACTACGGTGTGATACCGTCTTGCAATCGTAACGTCTCAACGTTTCTGCTTAGTAATGTGGCGAAATCACAAGTAGCGGAAAAAAAATTTCTATGCCTAGAAGATGTGAGGCGATTGCGAAAATGGCATACAAAACGAATGAATCAAGCCTTCATTTTGCGCGTGCATGCGTGTATTCACGTGTATATACGTGCGGCCTGATGAAACTCGGGCCACGCTCTCTCTCTCTCCCTCTTTTCGGGCCCCGCGCGCTGCGCATTGGCGGTTATTGAGCCCGGCGGCTATTTGCACAAGTACGGAATGCAGCCGCCGATTCGCATCGGCGTCGGGCGCAAACTTCTCTCGTGCGTGCAAACATCGAGGGTGCAAAAAAGCGGTCCCCACGCCGCGCCGCGCGCACGCTGATTGATTTCCGGTGTATCCGTGTCGTCTAGCGCTTCTTTCCCTTGCCCGCCTTCTTCGCCGCGGCTTCGCGCAGCGTCGTGAACGCGTCGGTGAGCTTCTTGCGCTCCTTGCCGAGCTTCGTGCCGTTGTAGAACTTGATGTACTTGGCCCACTCCTTGTCGTCGACGGGGCCGGGGCAGTCGCGCAGCGCGTCGATGAGCTCCACCGCCTCCAGCGGCCGATAGTGCAACTGGACGATGCGACGTGGTTGGAGGACAGCGCGAACAGCCTGCTCGATCGACTCCGCCGGGTAGTACCTGAAGCAATGGTGTCCTAAAATGGTCTTTGTCTTGCTACATTGCAACTTAATTCATCCCCTACTTAACTATTCTCAATTCCGCACAAAATCGGTCTTGGACCAAGTCGATGACCTTATAATTTTTGCATGACCAAGACCAAGACTCACTTCGCTTTTTCTTGGTCACCTTGTTGGTTGAATGTAGTATTGCCCAAAATCGGTACTGTAATTTTGTTTCGTATGTGCCTAGACCAGGTGTATTCAAACAAGATCAAGACCAAGCTTCATCTTACATTTACACTAACCTGGAGAGCGTTGCCAACGCGGTCAAGTTGAAGTTGCGATCGACGCCGTGGTAGGGCATGAGTGCACGCTGCCAAATCATGAAGCAGCTTCCGTAGTCGACTCGCGGCACAAGGATCACAGTCGGGAAGAGCTTCTTCAGCTTGGCAGGCTGCGCGAGAAAGGGGAAGTAGGACGTGGCGAGAACGAGCACCCGATCATCCGGCGTGATCGCTTTGATGATCTTCCCGAGGAACTTTCCGAGCCGCTTCGGGTCCATCGCCTTCTCCTCCTTGGGCACCTTCTTGTAGAACGCCTTTTCGGCATCGCCCACGTAGATGATCGACGGCTGGAGCAGCACGGACATCTTGGTGACGAGGTGCGTGAGCTGTTTCTGGCCCGCTTTGCCCGGATACTTGCCGGTGAGGTTCGCCGGCGAGAGGTCGAAGAGCACGCACTGCGTCTCGTTGAAGACGGCGTTCGCGAGCACCTCGAGGCCGCTGTTACGTGGCCCGGCGACGAGCACCGACTTCGGCCGCACCATGCTGGTTGCGCCGAGCGGCACGATGCAGTTGACGATCACCGCCTGGTGCGCGTCGCCGAGTGTCGCCGGCGGATCGTAGAACGCCTCGCGCTTCTCGTAGTTCTGGTAGCTGTAGTCGTAGACGAAGTCGTCCAGGTGCACCTCGGGGTACGTGCGAATGATGCCCTTCTGGAACATCTCCTGGAAGAGGTCCTCGGTACGTCGCTTGCCCGTTAAATCCTTCTTCTTCTTCTTCCCTTTCTTCCCCTCTCCTTTCTCCTTGGCTTTCTTCTCCTTCTTGGGCTTCTTCGGCTTGAACTTGCCCTTGCCACCTTTCTGCAGCCATTTGAGCTTCTCCAGACTGCCCTTGAGGATTTCTAGCTCGAGCCGCATTACTTCATCCACCTTCTTCCGCACCTCCAGCTGCACCTCGTAGCACATTCGGTCGGTGATGGGCTCCATAAATGGCTTCATCTCCGGATGCTCGGCGTCGTCCCTGTGCGCCCAGTGCTCCTCGTACTCCTCCATGCCCTCGGCGATGGCCTCCATCGCGTCCGTGCGCGTTGGAGCAAACTCGTACTCGGTCGCTCGCTTCTTCTTCGCCTTCTCCTTCTCCTTCGCTTTCTTCGCCGCTTCACTCTTCTTCTTCGCGTCTTCGGCTTTCTTCGCCGCCGCCGCGGCTTTCAACGCATCCGCTTTGGCCTTTGCCTTGGCCGCCTCAATACCGCCCTTCTTCAGCATCTCCTGGAAGTGCTCCTCGGGCGTCTCGATGTCCCCTCGCATGATAACCACGGTGCCCCCCTCGGCTGCGGGCGGAATGTCTTTGAACACCTTGCATGTGTAGAACCAATCCTTGAACCACTGCCGAATTTCATCGCCGATGTCCTCGAAGAGGCCGGGTGCGATCACTCGTAGCACTCGGGCCTTCTCGTCGAGCAGGGTTTGGTAGTAGTCCGCCAGCGCCTGGTAACGGAGGGCACGACGCTTCCACAGCGACTTGCGGAAACTGGTCATCTCCTCGTTGGATTTGTAGCTGGGGATCACCATCCCAATGACCAACTGGAGACGTAACTCTCGTCGACGCTCGCGCTCCTCGTCGAGGTATCGCCGCCACCAGGACTGGATCCTCACACATGGTCCAGTCCGGGGGTCGACAGGCAGTAGCTCCTCGCTGGAGTCCGCATGCTTTGGCCCCGTGGCACTGAAGCGGACACTCGGCGCCGGCGCAGCCGACACATGCAGCACGTCGTGCACGTAGAGCCTACTCTGTCGTGCCCGCTCGTGCGCTTGTATCATCACGATGGCGGCTAGGTGGCTCACCTTCCTGTACAACTCGGCCTTCTCCTCAGCGCTCATTTCCGCCTCCAGCTGGCTGGCGACCTTTGGCCGATTACATGGTCGCTGCTTCTTAATCCGCTTCTTGATCGGAATCCCATCCTCGTCGTACTCTATATCCTCATCCACCTTTGCCGCTTCCTCTTCCTCGACGACCATTTCCTCATGAAGCGCTTCCTCCTCCTCGACGCCCGCCTGATCCTGTCCGGCGTTCGCGTTCAGCATCGCCATCACGTCCACCGCGGCCGCCTTCTTCTTCTTCTTCTTCTCCTTCTTCACGGCGTCCTCCTCCGTGTCCTCCAAGCCGCCGTCAGCAGGGTCGTAGATATCCTCGCCGTCCTTGAGCCGCTGCCAGAGTGATTCTGCGGTGGGGTCGCGGGGACACACAAGTGTCGGATGCAGGAAGGCGATGTCATAGGGCACGAGCTTGAGCTCGATGAGTGCGCCGTCGATGTAGTGATACTCGGAGATGTCGAGCTTCGTCAGCTCCTCCTTCAGCTCGTAGAGACGCTTCACAGCCGCGTCCATGATCTTGCGGAGCGTGAAGTTCTTCTGCACCTGGATCAGCTGGTCGAAGCAGTTGTCGAGGTCTTGGACGGCCATCGCGTACCTCGCGTACAAACCGCCCAAGAGCATGTTCGCCAGCGAGCGGTCCTTGATCGACTCATGCTTCAGCAACTCTTCATCGTAGCCGGTAACGTTCACCAGGCCGTCCTTGCTGCGGATCAGCCATTTCGAGTAGTGCTCGGGAGTCGTCATCTTCCTCAGCGAACTGGAATTTTGCCTCCCACACACACACACAACGAAATTTGGGTCGCACGTCGTGTCCTATCTGACAGACGGTACAAATGTGTCAATAGGTGCTTTGCCGCGGTGCATTAACCGGTTACAGTAATTAACGAACGCTGGCGGTGTACACCGGTGCGGGGCGTACCAAATCGTTGTTTGCGTTCGAGGGCCGATCGGACGATGCCGAGGGGACGCGAGATTTCCATATCGACCCTCTCCGGATCGCCTTCCGGGCATTCGGGGCTACTTTCCATACTCGCAACCTGTCTAGCCGGATATTCGACAACCCTTCTGCGCGAGCGTGGGACACTAAGCGATATAGCAA
Organism: Dorylogaster longipes; assembly: GCA_027580035.1. NCBI lineage: Eukaryota > Metazoa > Arthropoda > Insecta > Coleoptera > Staphylinidae > Dorylogaster > Dorylogaster longipes. The sequence goes on along the minus strand of JAODFX010011200.1, from coordinate 401 downwards.
GGGGGAGCGCATCCCCCTTGATAATACGTGCGGAATGCAGTGCGGAATGCATGCGCGCACGCGTTGCTCCTCCTCGCGTGATAAACAGTAAAAAATGGGATAAGTGGTACACGCGCAGTGCCGCTTACGTCCACGTCGAAAAGCAGGCTTGCGTGTGCGATGCTGTGTTGCTCGTCCGTCTGTCGTGCGGGCGGGGCGTGGCGCGACGGCCGCGACGCCCCCCGGCACGCCCAGGCACGGCGGCGCGGCGTACACAGCGCATGCGCCGCGCCGCTGCGCCGCCGAACGCGACTTGACTTAACTCGCGATGCGCGACAACGCCGAATCGGGCGGGCGCCCACCCTGTGATTAGCGTAGTAAATAGCTGGGAAAAGCGGGGATGGGCCGGGGCGGGGCGGCGA
>JAODFX010011091.1:0-11168 GCA_027580035.1 Dorylogaster longipes | reverse complement strand
TTATCACCTCAGAATTGAACAAAGAATCGTTCTACCTGGCGTTTATCCGCACTTTTCTGGCCACCGTGTATATGATATATAATGCAAATGAAAGAAAAGAAAAATCACACAGTCATTACGATGATTTAAGAGCACAAATTGCGCAAGGATGGAATGATACGCACGTATGTTTCGTTCACCAACACCTCAAACTTCAATCCTGTCTGTATGGTGGAATAGCAGCTATGAACAGAAAATTTTTACATAAATCAATTGAGGATATTAGAATCTAATCATTAATGGAGGAATGGGCGCGGTAAAGGACTATGCAAAAAAATGTACAAAACATTAAGACTAGAAAGAAAAATGAGAAATAGATTTGCACATAGAATATAATAGAAGTTATGAAGTACTAAAGTTGACCATTATTTCTCCATTTGGCAAGTGCATGTGACACGGTTTAAATAAAGAACATCTTTGGCCTCAAATTACAGCACGCTTGTAAACAACTCGAATTTGAAATTGTCAGCATAGAATGCACCATTTATTGAATTATTCGACTGCACTAGAAAAAAATCCGTTAATTCAACATTCTTTTTTGGACCTGATGCCAGCTTTTTGCGATTTCCTTCCACAGTGCGACGGCGCGCGATGGAATGCTTTCGGCCCCCACTCGTTACGTGATGATGATATCTCAATGAATGCATGTGCGCCATCGCAAACACCCGGCGCGCCGGCGAGTTTAACGACCTGGTGCGCGCACGCATTTCTGACCGTCGACGTGCGATTTTTGCCCGCCGCCGCTCGCTGGCCGCTGGAAGCATGCGCGAAATTCGCGGATTGCGCCGAGGAAAGTTGCCGAAGAGTCGCGATGAACAGTTAAATCTCGCAAGTGGGCAAGATGGAACGCGTTCGTTTATGTGGCCAGGCATTGAATGCGCGTCGATTAGCCTCACAAGCGATTTTTTCTTCGCTCAATTAGTTACGCGCTGCGCTCACGACCATTTCAGACGTTGTAGCGTCTGCCGTTGTTTTGTTTTTGTGCACTATTAATGGCAAATTAACGACGAGTGCGCGTGCGCTTGCATTTCGACGCTGTCTACTACTTAAGACCGCCTGCTTATTCTTCGTGGTGCGTTTTCCTACCGCGATTTGTTGGTTTGCTTCGCTAATTCGCATACTCCACATACACAATTCGGTACTCAGTATTCGTTACTAGTGAATATGAAGTTATAGCCACTGATTCTTTTTGTGCGACATTAGCTACGTTCCATTTAACTAAGGAACTGAGGGATTTCTTCAGTCTAGCTATCTAGCAACACTGTCTGGTCAAATTTTGAGCCATGCTACAGCCGCACACAATTCCTCAGTTCCTAAGTTTGCGCGTTCTATTTGCCCAGAGAATATTGTCAGATGGCAACTGAAGAAATCCCTCAGTTCCTCAATTAAATGGAACGTAGCTATCGTGTAACGACGACAGTTTGTAGCAATTATATCCGGCAAAAATTGCAATCGGTATCAGGATAAAAACAAGTACCCGGATGAAAAAAGTCCAGCCGGTCAAGATGTTTTTATCCGGATATCCGGATAGTCCGGATGAAATTGCCAGCTCTAGTACCAATGACTGAAATGAAATTTGAGACGTTTATAAACATGATTTCTTGTGTGATACTGACAAAAAGGCAAGGAAATGCTTCGTGCATTAAGGCGACAAACTGATGAAGTGGCGAATAATGAGTAGGCGGCCTAATACTTGCGGGAGAGTTTAGCGCACCTTGCCGAGCCGCACGCGGGCACACATTTTTTTTTTGCTCCGACTTCAACAAGTTTTGTCATTATTTACCGTTCGTCAGCAGCGGCTTAAACTCGGTTAGGTTACGTTCGAGTGCGCACGCGCGCACAAGTGTTATCGATCACCGAAAGCGACGTGGCGGCGGCGGCGGCTGCTGCTGTTGCTGTTGCTGCTGCTGCTTATGTTAGCGGTAACAGTAAACCGACTTAAGTAAGCCTCTCCGCAGATCCGGACATGTGATCACCCGAAATAGCCGACGAACAATGAGCGAACCGGTGCGAAGCGGTATTGAGTAACGACGCATCGCGGCCGAAATCGCTCGCACTCAATTAAGCGCAAAAAAGCCGTAAAACTTATTTGCGCGCGGTGATTTGAGATCACTCTTTCCGATTAATTTCAATTACATGCTCGGTGCGTGTAATGCGATGTCAAAAATGTGCCGGCGATAAGAATCGTGCCTCCTTTCGGTTGGCAAAAGCATTTAATTGGGGAATAATCAATTTGGGATCCTTGAAATGGGCAAAAGTGGACGCAGCGAATTAAGCGTAATTACTGCATTAACTTTACTTTCAATCGATTTACGACCGTGAGCCATCGAAGACGCGCACAGAAGAACAAAGACCTGCGCATTGCAATTTTCCGCAATTTTCCCTTCAATCTGCAATTTTGTCTCTTCGCTTTGTTTGCTGTCATTGTTCATGTTTCTCTTTCTATGGAGTGTTATGGGAGGAAAACGAGGTCGAGGTTTGTCGTCTCGGAGAACACGTAAATCATAGTCGAGATGCATGAAGGTGGGCGACAGTTTGGGACGCCTATCAATCTGTTGGACAAACTTTCCTGTCTCCCAAGAGGTCGCAAATCATCCAACTACTGTTGATCTCGCCCAACAAACAAGCCAAGCATCTCGTGCGCGTAATTCTCGAACGTGGGGAATGTCGAAATGGAAATCGAACGCCGTCGGAATTGAATGGCGATAGGAAAATGCGTGCCGACGACGCGATGCCGAGAATGCGCCGCGCGCGTCCAGCGAGTTAACTCGCTTGTCGGAGCGAATGTTAAACGCTTACATTAAGACAACACGCGCGCAAACCAAACTACACGAAACTATGTACTCGCTATCGTGTGTGACAAACAACCTTGTATCACTTTTTTGCCTCGATTAAAAAAGAAAGTTACTCAGAGTCGGCTTGCGCTACGACTGGCTGAGTGCGTGCCGTCCACCACCTACATGTGGCTTTGAGACGTTTCTAATTTCACTGCGCGTCCACCGAGCATCGTGTGTTCGGAAATGATGGCGAACCACATGACCTGATTGTCCCGCGATATATTTACGAACTCTGAATTTGAGAGAAAAGGCGTGCAACTGCTCCAGTGCCAAGAGCAACAACACTGTCTCAAACAGTCGCCGACTTTCCTATGCTTGACTCGCTTTTCGTATTGTTCATGCTTGCTGCTTGTTTCGTTTGCAGGCGGAGCGGCTTGCGGACTACGGACGATTGTTGAGCGGTTCGCAGCCGACACTCAACGGTCGGAAGAAGGACCTCGACCGGATACAGGACCTGTTCCCGAACGATCACTTGGGCCTGCATGCAACCGAGGCCAACTCATCATATCACGTTGTAGGTTTATTTTGTAGCATCGCGCGTGATACTAATTCGTTTCGGTTAGGAGTTTTATGCTCGTCGCTGGTTCGTTTGCAACACAATCCATCCGACTGCGCCGCATCCGTCCGTTTATTTACGTCCTAGCTGCGACGTGCGAACATCTTTGCTGGTTGGTTTTCGGCCGCGGCCACAGCTAATGTCATGTTGCAATGCCGTAATCCGCGCCGGGTCGTTACGGTTCGTTCTTTTTCTTCCACGTTGCTCCTTTCGCCTGGTCGCTTTCTAGCCCGAGACACACCGCACCTTCATTTGGATGATTACAAAATCGAGCCGCGCGCACACTAAGGAGATTACACGAACGACGCACATTTATTTGAGTTGTTTTTCCCCAAAATGCACGCTCTTTTTGGACGCGAACGGGCGTTATCACCGAAGAAGTCATCTTAGCTTTTACGGCAAAGCGCTCGAGATGTGACGTTTATAAATCTTGCGAGAGGCCCGCACGCAGCACCATTGCACAATCCGAGATTTTTCATCATTTACGGATGATGCGGGATTATGTCATTGCGACTAGGCATCACGAATTTGCATTCGGTGCGTGGATTGGAGTATTATCGTCTCCGCGAGCGTCCGCGCATCAATCTTCCGCCGTCGTTCGACGACGCGGAATCTTTTTCGCTGATGCGTTAGAGCCGTTAATGGCACAATTATTTAAGGACTTAAATGATGGAGTGGATGACGACGCGCGCTTCCCATCGGCGTTATTATCACGTAGCATCTAATTGGTTTCTGGTGCCGTTGCAGAAGACGAAGTCGTTCCGCAAGAAGTCCTTCCCGGACCTGTCAATGGCAGCGCACGAGCTCAAAGGTGGCTGCAATCGCATCTTTCTGGTCGAAGCGCCGTGTGCCATGGCATTGCCCAACATCCCGGTGACGGCGAAGCCGCGCCACCTGTTCTTGTTCTCCGACCTGCTGCTGGTCGCGAAGCCGCGCAGCGGCGGCGCCTTCAAACTGAAGGAGAGCGTGCGCGTCTCCGAACTGTGGTTGGCGGCATGCCCCGAGTCGGAGACGGGCTTCCTCATCGGCTGGCCGAACCCAGCGCGGACGTTGCTCGTCTCCTTCTGCACGCAGGCGGCGCGCGACTCGTGGTGGCGCGAGCTGCAGCAGGCGCTGCAGGCGCAGCTGCGCCTCGAGCCGCCAATCACCAACATCAAGGTCATCTTCCGTGATCCCGCCTCGGGCACCGAGTGCTCGAAGACGATCGGCGTCGGGCCGGACACCTCCACGGGGGAGCTGGCGCGCTTGGCCCTCGACGAGTCCCGGACGAACGAGTGGGGCTACACCCTCTACGCGAGGGATCGCGATTCCGCCGCGTGCCCTCTGCTGGGATGCGAACGGCCGCATTCCATCCAGCTCGCCCGGATACGCCAGTCTCTCTGCACCGAAGAGGGCTTCGATCTGACTCACTGCAACAACAATCGAATACCCAGCGACATCGTCTTCGAGCTGAAGGCGAACGCGAAGCCGCCGGTCGCAAGCCGAAAGTACGTACATCGTTGCGTGCTCATCGAACGCTTACATAACGCCTCTAGGTATGGCGTGTCGCCGTCTGCTCTCCTTTCTAGGACGCCCCTGAAACTCTTCCGCAAGAATTCGGGCAAGTTCTTCGGCGTGCCGTTGAATCGACTCTGCATGAACAACATGCTGCCGACGGTGCTCGTCTCCGTCCTGCGGGCGCTCTTCCAGCGCGGCCCGCAGACGCAGGGCATCTTCCGGCGCTGCGCGTCCGCCCGAGCTCTGCGCGAGCTGCGTACGAAGGTCGACTGCCAAGGTACGACACTGCCGGATGGAACCGTGGATAGCTATTGTTTGGCGTGTTCTAGGTGCGTCCGTGTGCGCGGAAATCGCGTCGACGCCCGCGCTGCTGCTCGCCGCGCTGCTCAAAGACTTCCTGCGCAGCCTACCGGAGCCGATTCTCAGCGGCAGCGCGCAGGAGTGGCTGAGCGTGGCGAGCACCGGCTGCGTGGAGCAATTGTGCCGCTTGCTGCGCACGCTGCCCAGGGAGAACCACATGCTGCTGGCGCACATTGTTAGCGTCCTGCACAACATCGTAAAGCGATCGCGATTCAATCTGATGTCCGCTGCCAATTTAGGTGCGTTCATCTCTGCTCTCGTCAACCCACTTCGTTCATCTGCTCGTTTTCGTTGTTGCTGTTGTAGGCGTGTGCGTTGGACCGAGTTTACTCTGGGAGCCGTCGCAGAACGCGCCGATGCGCACCCTTCCGGCCCTTGTGGAAATGCTCATCAATCACTGCCAAAACTTGTTCGGCTCGCAAGTGGTCTCGCTGCTTGGCGAAGCTGCTCACGACAGCGGCGCGGAGGAGTCGGATAGTCTGCACTGTAAGTTGGGTTGAGATCGGATTGAACCGCATGATTACAAGCGTGCGCTTGCTTTCAGCGTTAGGATTGTCGCTGGACTCGGTTGAACTCTCCAAGGACCAAAAGTCGCTCTCGCGCGACTCCGGCCTAACGCTCTCCGAGGATGACCGCGACTCGCCGGGCCTGCTCTACACGAATCCGTCCTTCCACCGCTCCGATTGGAGTCGCCAAGCAGCGCGAATGCGTTCTCTCGACAACACCTGGGTCGAGGAGGATGAGGCCTTCTGCGCCTCCAATGAGAGTCTTTGCGGGCCGCCGATTCCACCACGACGACCGCCGCCTCTGCGACACCTGCCACCCGTACATCTGCCCCCGATATACCGTCCCCCGCCGCCACCACCGCCGACATACGCAACAGCCAGGCTGCTTCTCGTGACCGACGCCGAAAGCGAGAGCTATGTCTGATTGCGCACGTACTCCCTAAAGCATTTCTGTCATCTGCATCTATTCTATCAAATTGTTTCTTCCTGAGTATGCCTATAGGCAGGTAAGAAGTCGATAAAATGCTACCATTTTCGAGCGCGAAGATTGGCAGTCAAATGCTTGGTACAAAACAATGTCTTCCAAAACAAGACTGGATTTTCGCAATGACTTAGCGAGAAGATTGCATGTCTTGCATTTCTCTTTTTTTATACTTTACACCAAGTGGCTTACGATGACTGCGTGTGTATAATAAGTACGTAGCAGTTCGTGGAAACAGTTACAAAATTGCAACAGCCATATATTAAGTGAACCAGTGATCACTCTTTCGTATACGACACGTGTAAGGTTCACTTGGCGCATAATAATGTAATGATAAAATATTAATTGACTTTACGTTCTCTAATTCTACTCTAAGCATATCATGTATTGTTGTTTTACGTGTATAATGTATATTATTCACTTTTTTTAAGTAATAACTTTAAGCGCGCATTATACTTACGACTTGAACAAATATTTTTGCATTGTTTCGTGTAAATAACGAGTACAAACGCACCAAGCAAAGTAGTAAGCCGTAACGATCTTCGTTTCCAACGGATATACGTAGTTCTTTCGCCGCCTCTCTGAAAATATATGTAATACATTCTCTGTACTACAATGTTGTATATAACAAACGTTTATCATATACATAGCATATTGATGTATGGCAATATACAAAGAATATAAAAAATAAATGTATTTATAATCGACTGGGGACTTTGAAATGTATTTAGAGTGGTGAACATGAGTCGAAATTCAGAATATACTTGTGACCCGTCATGCCTTGCACCGTCAGCGTGTTCATCAAAGCCTCCTTGAAGTTCTCGTAGTCAACCATCTTCGCCATTGGGCCCCGCAGCTCTTTCTTGAGCATGAAGCAGGTGATGTCGTCGAGCATTTGCTTGCGCGCTGGCGCCTGTGCGTTCTTCTTGGACCATTCGGTCATCCAGAAGCCTCGCACGTTCAGGTTCTTGAAGATGAGCATCGCCGTGCCTACGGTCACCGGCTCCCGAGACATGCCGCCGTAGGTGACCATCGTCGCGCTGTGTTGCAAGGTGCGCATCAGCTCCGTGGCGCTTTTGCCGCCGACGCAGTTGAGGGCAAGTTTCGGCCGCGGTATTTCACCTTCCTTGAACAGCTTTGTCGTGCGCAGCTCCTCCTCGGTGAGCACAAACGTTGCGCCCAGGCTCTGGAGGTTCTCCTTCAGCTTGTCGACGTTCGGCCGATCACGGATCACGTTCACGCTCTTCACGCCCCACAACCGACAAAGCTGGATGACGTTCTGCCCGCACGCCGAATTGCCTCCGTTCTGGATAACCACGTCGTTCGGCTCCAACGTCGTGAAGTCCTTTAGCATGCGGTACGCCGTACACGGGTTGACAGTGAGCGTGGACGCCTCCACGAGACCAAGCTCGGCTGGAATTTTGAACGCCTCCTTGGCGTCGAGCACGGTGTGCGTCTGCCACGTGCCGGTCATCGCGCGCAGCGGCACGACGCGGTCGCCGACGGCGAAGCCGCTCACCTCGGGGCCGACCTGGATCACCTCGCCGACGCCTTCGTTGCCGGGGATGGCTGGCAGCGTCGGTTTCGCTGGGTACTTGCCTTGAATCGTATTAATGTCGGCCGGGTTCACCGGCGCTGCCAGCATGCGCACGAGCAGTTGACACGGCTCCACTTGAGGAATTTCTGCTTCCACGCGCTGTACAACCTTCACGGGGTCTCCGTATTCACAATACTGCAATTTCGAAGACGGCATGCTCGTTGCCGCGGTATGCGCTTTCATGAACCGCATAAATGCATTCGTTAGCCGCATGATGACGATGAAATGTTTGCCAATCCAAGTGATTTTCGTAAGAAGGCGAGTGTTGTTGCTGCACGCAGGTTAGGAATTTATTGATCGCGTAACCACGGCGGCGGCTGGCTGTAAGTAAACATACAATCGTTTATTTATAATATTATCACTTAATATTGACTAGTTTAGCTAATTACCTCTTTATTTACTGATACACAGCGCTCAAGTATGCAGTTGGATGGTTTAAATTACACAACATCACACATCGCAATACGTACGTTAATACGTATGGGAACAGGACAAAATTGAAACAAGCCAAACGTACAGACAAGCGAGAATGCAGCCAAAGCTGCAACAAGTAAGTTGCATTATTCAGCTTCAAGCAAGGGCAGTGTTTTAAGTAAATTAACACATGCATTAAAGGTCATCTACGATTGTATTTTATGTATTTGCTGCTGGTGTAATACTTTAGGAAAGCTTGCTTTAGACAACTTAATTTTTAATCGAAAGCATGTGGGTTTGTATATACCAACATGTTGAGTTTCTATTGATCTGCTCCATTGAATGCATGTATAGTGGTTGAAAAATACTATTTCGACAGAGTATGGTTACAATGCTTCTGCTCCAATGCTTACATTTGCTTACATTTATACTTACATTTTTCTCAACTTATATAAATCATTGAATGATAAGTACTTTTTAAATTCAGTCAATGTTATACTTACTTTTCTTTTAAGCATGGCTCACTCATACTACTTGATAAAATGTTCACTTCAATTTAAGCCTACTTTTTTATGAGCAGTGGTACATTGCAACTTTTTAATTATACTTACAGGTGGTCCAAGTTTGAAATGAAGATTACCTAATCAAGAAAATTGGAGCAGTTTAGGAACATGAGTTAAATTTAACAATAAAAACTTCAAGCATTGGCTTTTGTTGTCCATTGGCATGCATGATTAATTGCTCAATGCTTTATTAAATGAATATTGTGTGAAGATTCACAGGTGCAAAATTGAAGGTCACTTTCTTGAATTGCTATATCAGCTAGACTTCACATGCATGAATATTAATTAAACACCTTGCTCGTCGAACGTCCAATGAATTGGTAAGAAATTCGATGCCGCTTTGCAGATAACAACGTGCTTTGTAAACTGCTTTCGTTCGCAATGATTGGAAAGTTTATTATTTTTCATCAACAACAACTACAACAACAACCTTATGCTAAAGATATGAAGAGTACAATATAGAAATAGGCATTGTAAAGCTTATTACAGTACAGTGCAGGTCAGCACGTAATGCGTAGTTTGAATAGGTGATATGCGCATATCGTAGTTAGCAGCATGTAATCGTGGAATGCACATTTAATTCGCCCCGTTTTCGATCGTATTAATTAGGTCTTCGTTAAAGTTATCGCTCTCGCTTGCACCAGAGGCAAGTTGCATGTCGTCGAACAAGGTCTCCAGCCGCTGGCTCTCATTATTATTGTCTCCCCGGCCACCCTTATTATCCGTTTGCGTCGTAATGCAGTCGAAGTGGCTAGTGCGTTTATTCTCCTTAAAATTGATCGACAGCTTGAGAACGTTGCCGGTGGCGTGGTCGGCGAGGTCACCCCCACGCAACTGCCCCGCAAGCATGTCCAGCTCCAGCGCCTCGTTGCGGTTTTCATCCGGTGGCTCGCCGCCGCTGTAACCGCTCTCGTCGCCGCCGCCACCATCCTGCCGCTCGGCCTGCTCGTCACGCAGCAGCTTGCCGTTCTGCGTCACGCTGTAGATGTTCTCGCCGAGGTTGCGCAGCATGTCCTCGGCGAACGGGCAGAGATTCTCGACGACGAAGCGGCCCTCGTTGTCCTGCAGGCCGATGCGCAGCAGTAGCGAGACGCGCACGTGGAAGTCCTTCAGCCAGCCAAGCGTCGCATCGCGCAGCTCACGCGTCTCGCCGGCGCTGAGGATCTTCGCGAAGTTGTCGAAGACGTTCTGCACGCGGTGCAGCTGCAGCTGCGTCGCCTCGTGCGTCACGTAGTTCTCGATTTCGTAGAGGTGTCGCTGCGTTAGCTTGAGCACGTCCTCGCTGAGCGTGATCTGCCACTTGAAGACCATCGTGATGAGGTCCCACAGCTTGTCCATCGACTTGGCGTCCAGCCGCATCATGGACGACTGCGTCACGTCCTCGATGAGGTCCTTGAGCGCTTGGTGCGAGTACGCCGCCTGCGGCTTAACGATCTCGGTGATCAGCTGCTGCGACACGAGGACCGAAATGATCTCGTCCAGCACTTGTAAGATTACATGATAGGGCATTAATAATCGCGCAGGCGAGAGGCCTGACGCCGTATTGATTCGTGATCGGACGATGGAAGGTGCATACAAACAAATCGGTGTGGAGAAATGCGATGGCGAAGGAAACACACATGTAATAAGCAGATTGAATTTGAAAATCTTTATTGACTAAACAACATAACAAAATCATAAGAATACAGGGCGAGAAGAACAGCGAGGAAGTTGCGCCTGCAGTCAAAAGAGCGTACAAATCAATGCGTGCGCGTGCCGTGCTCGCAGCAGGGACAAACAAAACCGGTGATCAACAACGCATGCGTGTAATAAGTGCGGCGTTACTCAGGCAACGCCGAATTTAAATTAACTGAAAAGCACATCGCGGCCAGGACGTCTGCCAGATCGTGTGTGGTGGTAGTTGATCGGTGCCGGATCGGCCGGACAGCGTGTGGTGCTGGCATTTTATTTATGCTTGCTGCTACAAATATAGGCCGCACGCGGTGTCGGGTGTTTGTGGTGGTAGTCTCATACCAAGTGCGGAACGCTCGTGATCGACGCCCTGCGCGTGCAGTCGCTGCGCGACGACGAAGACCATCTCGGCGCCGAGGTTGATTGCGAGGAAGGGCGTAACGTACCGCGACATCGTCGCAGCGTCGTGCTCCGGCCAGTCGCCGCCGCCGTCGCCGTAGCGGCCGTCACCACCAGTGCCACCACCGGCGTCGTCGCCGAGCAGCAGCAAGAGAGTCGGAGAGCGTCGCGCGCCGCGTGCGACTTCAGCAAAGGGCTGCTCGACACTGCAGGATCGATTCACGCGGGTGCTCAGTGCACCCCTCGCC